>VZTL01063770.1:0-40771 GCA_013400535.1 Scopus umbretta
GAAAGGCATGACTGGTCTCGCCTACTCATTTTACACTGCCTCCAGTTGAATTACACATCGCTGGTGCTGGTAGAAGTGTAGTCAGGGCCAAGATCTTGAAAGCCAGCAGACTTTATTATAAATGATTCCATAGTTTCAATCAGATTATTTTGTTGTTTAGCTTTCCAGGAGTATTAATATTTTGGATAAATTTAAGGCCCAATTCTTTTACTTCCCCAGTTCTTTGACTTGCCCTTAACTACAGAAGGATTACAAAAATGCAACTAAATAGAATTTGGCTTGTACTCAGCTCAGCTATTGAAATCTGTAATAATTGTATATGATATGAATAGTTTTACAAACAAATCATAGACCAATTTGTGCCCTTCCATCCTTTTTGAGCAAGTGAGAAACAGAATATTGCAAATGTTAAGGTATTTGTGCCTTCCCTTAAGTCAATTTCAGATACATTTAAAGCATAGTAAACTTGATTACTTTTTCAAATGCATGTTATTTTTTCTTCCCAACCATTAGTTGGCAGTGAATGCCTTCAACAAAAAAATCGTGAACTTCAATTACTGAAAGTCAAGTGTACTAATGTTTTATAAACTTCAGGACTAATTTGAGAGGACATTGTTCTGAAAACAAACTTCACAGGCTGGAACAAATCTCCTGCTTATAATTACAAAACCTGGCGTTCAATAATAAGGAGGTGACTTCAGTCAGTCCCTCAAGTATTTTTAAAGATAAATCCAAAGGCTTGTATAGGATCCAAAATTCCATACTCCTCAGTTTTACTGGACATTTTACTCTGCTAGCTGAAGTTTAGGTGTTCTTTTTTGATGGAAGCCCACTTAAATTAGTAAGTTTGGTGGTAAGATATTGTTTGCATGGATAAAAATGTATAGTTACATTTTAAGGGGAATTCTTGGAAACTGCTGTGTTTAGTATATGTGTTATTTGACCGTTTGTATTTCTATTTAATATTTACTTATAAAAAAGCAAGCCAGTAACAAATTACACTTTTTTTCTTTGCATTTGAACAGAAGTTCAGTGCATTGTTTCCAGTCTTGACCTAGTCATGCTCCTGATAGACAACAGACACTTGCTTAGATGTGCTTCATTTTATCCTGATTACACTTTTGTTGAAATCAATGGATGTTAGTGGGATCAGCAACTGCTTTTGACAGTCCTTTGAACAGATCTTAAAATTCATTGCACAAGGTTGGTAATCTGTAATTTACAGTATATGTATTACTCAGTGCACCACAAGGTTGGTATCATTGCTTTTTCTGGGCAGTTAACTGTTGCTTTGGTTTTGCTGTTAGAGGTAAGTTGCAGGAGTCTTTTATTTGCATTTATGATTATCAGAGTCAGTGTCTTCCAGAAAGAATGAGTTCAAATTATAAACAGGATAAGAAAATTAGAAGGGATTTTGTTTTATAGTTAAAGAAAACTCAATTCCAGTAGAATCCAGCACTAAACAGATGCTTTCAGTCAGGCAGTGTTTTGTGTCCAAACTTTTTCTCATCAATAAGAGCATTAGTGCATACCTGAGATACAAAGTCAGCAAGGAGACCTAAAATTGGGTATGAACGCAATACTTTTCATTCACAGTGCCCTCCACAGTAGTCTTCCATCATTCTCAAATCATCAAAAGGTATTTGTTGCAAGTGTTACTGTAGATGACTGTATTTGACTTGAAGGAGGTCTTGGGATGAGTTGCATACACCTCAAGGCTTGCTGGATGAACATAGCATAGAGGAGTTGCTAATCCGATGCACACAATGTGTTTTTTCATGAAGGCTTAAGGCAGAAACAAAGTGAACACGCAGAACTTGCAGTGCTCCAGCACCCTCAGACAGACCTACACAATTAATAGATTGCAAGTCCTTGTATGTCCAGGTCTCTTACAGTGGACAGAAGCTGAAGAGGTATATGCCAAGAGGTACACCCAGCACCATCTGTCATGCAGGAATCTCTCATACAGTTGCCTTCTATTCAGTCATGGCACAGACTAGCAGGAGGCATGCAGTATCTTTTGTGGTTGGTTGGTTGATTTTTTTTTTTAAATGCTTTATACTTCCCTAGGAATGATAAGGAGTATTTCCAGACAAATTATTTTCTAGTTTTTTAAAAAAAGAACTTTATATAAGAGATTTCTTTCCCAAAGCTTATATTAACATTTGAATTAACATCGCAGAATATTATTCACATATTTAAAGAAATGGAAAAATGGCAATAAATCCTTCTTATTTGTATATACAGTGTACATTCTTGGACAAATACGTTTAGTCATGTGGGCTGGGAATAGAGAAATTAAAAAAACAAACATGATGCCTTGCCTTGGACAACACGGTGCCAACTCATATTTAGAAAAGTTTCAGGACATCTGTAGTTACCCAAAAGTCTGGAGCAGAGAATATTCTGACAAGTAACAAAAGCAAAGGGAAAGTGATAATTTCCATTTAGCTTCTGAAACAGAAATATGTCAAAACAGTGCATGAAATCAGTGTAAATTAAGTACCTACATTGAAATTAGGTGCCTAAATTGTATATTAAAAATTTGGGAGGTCTGAGAAATTTTTATGAGTCTACCTACCCATCAAAAATCCCATCCTGGAATTCTAACCTTATATCCAAGGAAGCCATTTTCTGGAAATCAGAAAGGACTCCTAATTTGTGGCTTTAATATACTCTGCCAAATAGTTCCCTGAGATCCCAGTCATAACTGACTCTTGAAGCTCCTTCTCAAAAAAACTGAAAAGTGGATTTGTTCCCTGCTCTGAAGTGTCTAGGCAGATCAACAGCAAATAAAGTGAGGTCAATATCAAGTAAGTTCATTTTTTACATATTGGATATGTGTTGTTATGTTTGTTTATGTAATTACTATATATGCTTTCTAGTGGGACCAGTCAATAGCATTATACTAGGACTATGTCCATCTTCAGCCTTGAGGCTCTTTGGCCAAGACCACATCCTGTTCCTAGTAGTGTGTTGGTAACAGGCAAGGATTGGTTGTGTCCTGTTTGTTAATGCAGAGGTTAAGCCATACCAGTACAAAGATCAACACTTCAGAAACATCGCTACTCACTGGCTGCCCTTTGGACGTTGAGCTCTTTGAGGCCGTCCTTTTAGCTAATTTTGCACCCACGCAAGCCATACCTTCCCAGACAGGCTGAAAAGATGCTTTGGGAGACTGTGACAAAAGCCTTACTAAAGTTGAGGTAAATGACATCCACTTCCATCCCCTTGTTTACCAAATCAGTCATTTCATCACCTTCATATCCTTCATGTGTCCAGAAATGATGTTCAGGAAGATTTGCTACATTTTCTTCTCAGGTACTGAGATCAGACTGACTAGCCTGTAGTTTCCCATATCTTTCCTCATCAAATGGGAGTGGCGTTCGCCAAAACAACCTCCTGCTGTGCCTGCTTGACTTACCACACATCAGAAAGGACTGTTTCTATGTTTGAAATTTGCCCTGGGAGGTCAGCCATTCTTCTGTTCTCTGTCTCGTTAGGAGACACAGGAGATACTATTTTGACTGTAGTCCTATTAAAATCAATGAGACTCTTCAGATGCTTGAAATTGGACAGAGTATCAAATATGTGTTCAGTTTAAATGCTGAAGCACTCTCGTTTCTAACTGGCAACAAAACAGGCATTTAGCTAAAAGATGTCATATTCAAATGCCTTATTTTGTATCCCATTTTCAGGAGTCAGAAAACAAATCAGAAAAACAAACCCAAATGTTTGCCAAGTTTTGAGGAAAATTGGTCTTTGGAGCCAGGCTTTGTTTTTTAGGTCTGTAGGACCTAGTCAAGAGACTGATTGGTAGTACTTCATTTCTGAAAGATATAGCAGTGGGAAAACTAGCTTTAAGCTGTTTCAGACAATCCACTAGGCTTTCCCAAATTGGATTATTTGTGTCAGTGGGAGGCAGGCCTTCTTGAAATCATACAGCCAATAGTTCATCCCAAGAAATTTCAGTGGGAATAGTGCAAGGTTTTATCCCATCTAATTCCAGATTTAATGTATTCTTCTAACTGCTGATGATACTTCCTGAAGTTACTAAATGCTTCAAGAGCAAATATTTGTAGCTACATGAAGCTCCTGAATGTGCATAAAAAGATTGGCAATACTCCTTAGCAAATAAGAGTAGATTTATTTAATTTTATAAAATCTCATTCTTTCAAGACTTCAGAGAATAAAGTGAAAATGCAAACGGAGGAGCCCCTAACTGGTAAGGGAAGCATGTATACTATCAAGGATGAACACTTTGTATATTTTACGTGCAGTTTATTTAAAGTATATATAGTCATTGGTCTTCTCCCTGGGTGCTGTCTAATGCGTGTGGAATTAAAATGCCACCAGAAATTTTTGTTTGTGGCTGGTTTGCTTTTTCATTCTGCTTCCTATATTGATCACAGATTTCACACCTGAGAACCTTTTATCTTCAAAGGAAACATTCCCTGAACCTTATGTAAGGCATCACTGTTTTGGAGCTTTGCCATTTGCAAAATTGTTTCCATCTTTCCTGGATTTGATCAAACTTGTTTGGCAATGAGCATTTGGTTTATGTACTTATCCCAGTCTTCAGCTTAGTAGGTCTTTCTCCTCTTTTTCTTGCCTTCTCTTTGGTGTATTGCAGAAGTTTCTGTTGCAGAGCCCTGTGTTGTAATAAGGATTGTCTGTGTGCTAGACAAGAGGTCTTTCACAGTCGTATTTCCTCCCGGTCCTGTTGTGTGAGAAGTGATGTTTTAGGACTTAACTGGAAAGTGAGATAGCTTAAATGTATATTTTTCAGTACATGAGCTGAAGATGCAGAGTTTTATACATTTTATATCAGGTCAAACCTGCCAGAAATGTTGGTTTTCATCCAAACCTGAAACTATTTGAAGTTTACTTGATTATCTGGAATGCTGTCATGGGGAACCACAGATTGTTTCATCCATATTGAAATCATTGTGCCATATTGTGATTATCTCCATATTTAAAGTAGGAAAACAGTTTTATACTGAGGCATGGTGTATGTCTTTATTATTACTATCATTTAGAAAACACAGTTCTTAATAAATCTTGTAAAAAGCCACTTCTCCATGAAAAATTTTGCCTACTTCTCTCAATAACATTGCTTCAACCAGTTAGACTACAAAAACCTTGCTCCCAAATCTGTACTCTCAACTTTTATAGCCTTATTTTACTTTGTTTCACTTTAGATATCTGTAACACAATGGGAATAGGCTTGCTAGGTACCAGGTAGCTGATCCCTTGTAAAGAAAAACACTTTTCCTGGAAGAAAATTTTAACAAAACAACATTATATTTAAAATTTCTGGCCAACTTTGTCTTGCAGTATAATTCATGCTCCTGCTGGAATATTCTGTGGGACTCTAATATCTAGTTACCAGTTTAGATTTTGCCTGCATACCTACTTCTTTCAAAGAAATTTGGAAGAGTGGGAACCATGTTCCTACATTACATTCCAGAGGATTCAGGTGGCTTTTGTCACTGAAGCCCCCTGAATTTTTGGTAAAAATGAATCAGAGATTTTCCAGTGGTGCAACTTCCCCTCCCCCCCCAAAAAAAATGACAATTCTGTGACTGAAACATTTGCTTTGGTGGAGGCTGAGTTCATCAACTGTATTTTTGATGTACCCAAGACAGTGTTTATCAGACAGACTTTCAGAGCTCATGATCTCTGAAGCCCCAGCCCTTGGAGCTCAGCACAGTCTTTCCCGTGGGGGCCTGAGCCGGGAATGCTCCTGTTGGGACACTGCCATGCCAAAGACCCGGCCAAGCTTGGAGGCCTCCAGCTGCGGTAATGAGCCACAGAGCGGCATGAAGTCTTTTCTAGTCTTCTTGAACCAGAACCTTGTTATTATGCCAAGCTGTGTATAAATGACATGTTCTCATTTGAGTGAAACATCTCTTTGTTCTACCTTCTCATTCTTTTCTTTTTTTTTCCCCCACTACTCCTCCCATTTTCTTAAGAAAAAAAGGTTTTTAACACAAACCTAGTAGAAATCAATGTTTTATAATTTTTTACCATTTTAACTAATCTTTTAGATTTTTTTTTTCCTCACAAATGCTTATCAACAGTTTTCCAAAGTGTGAAGTTGACTTTCACTCTCGTTTCTTTGCTGATCTTTCCAGGTCTACAGAGCAGCTGCAAGGAAATATATTCTGGTTTAGGAACTGTGCTTTAGTGTCTTTGAAAAAGGTATTTCCTCTATGCTTCTGGTTTGCAAGTGAAGGGATTTGCAAGAAGCCTTCAAGAGAGCATCTGTAAAGCATAGGCAGGGCAGCTTTGGGGCCTGAGTTTTGCTGGTAGTCTAAGTTCAGTGCTGAGGGCCAGCCCTTAACTGAGCACGGGAGCAAAGCTGACTCGTGTTGAAGCCTGCATGAATGGCAGACTACATAAAAGTCCCAAAGACCATTCAGTGGTACAAACTTTGTGTCCTCTCCAAACGTATTTGCGTGTCCTCTCCAAATGTATTTGCAGGAAACTGTGTGTTGATGAGCCAAGTAGGAGGCACCTCCAGTAGTAGGTGGAGCTTCACGTTATGCTTTATGTGCATGGCCCAAAGCGGGTGTATGTCGACGTCAAGTCATTGCAGGTGAATGCTGAAGTGCTTTGGAGCTTGGTTTTTGACCCACAAACATGCATGTAAATACAGACGACGCCTCTGCAAATCAGGAAGATGTTTGTGGGTCCCTGCTGAAGAAATTGTATCTAGAAGAGTGCTTAAAGGAAACAATGTTAGAAGTATGTTCAAAAGAAGAAACAGAAAGGAGTAGTGAAATTGGCAAGATGTAACAAACAGAACTGAGAGAAATACTCACCAGACATTTGATTTAGAGAGAGGAAGATTTCAGTACAGTTGCCAGTGTAATAGCCTGGTAAACAATGAGCTGCAAAGAACTTTTTCTACAACACTCATGTGAGAGAGATTGAGGCATACATACTTCTGTAGTAGTGGGGGAAGCTTGTCCTACTTCTCCCTCTGCACTTGTTTGTTTGTATTCCTCCTATTCAGATTTCTACATTTTCCTTCCCATAAAGTAGTGGCACTTTGAGTGCAGACTGTTCTCTGCTATCCAAACCTGCCAGCAGATCAACTAGTTGTCTATTATTCCTTTATTACTCCACTGAGTAGCTGCTGTCAAGCACATGCAAGCCATCCCAACTGTCTGTCTGCTGTTCAGAAATAACTTCCAGAGGTACTTCCCAATCCTCTTCCTTTCTGGTTTATCTGGAAACTTCATTATCAGTAGCTAAAATACCTTTCAAAGCAGAAGTTGTTGTTTTGATTTGGTTTGTTGGTTTTGTGGTTTTTTTTTTTTTTTATTTCAATTCTCATTATCTCTTCAATCTTATTTTTTGCCCTTATCTTCTTTCCCCTCACAGTAACACACATTTTTACAGCAAAGAAGAACACATTATAACACAGCCTCATTACAGATCATACTCTGTGACAATATGATTTTCTTCATGGTTGTGTATAAAGAAAACAGGCAACAGAACACATAAAGAAGGAAGTTTTAGTGTTAATAAGGCAGTTCCCATCCTGAGAGGGGTGAATCAGTGCAGTTCTACAGAAGTTAGTAGAGATTCACTGCCCGTGTGCTTCTGAATGAAGTCTGTTCCCTCAAGCAGTGGGCATTATAGACTGATCTATTTTATTGCCTTCACCATGTTACCAAGTAGTCTCCTTGATAAATTAATAATGTGGTTTTTAAAGAGCTAATTGATATTACTGTACACAAGCCACAATTTAAGTAGGAATACTGTAATTACTTCAAGAAAAATTCTAGTTCATGCATTTAAAACATGAACTTTGGAACTATTGTCCTTATAGGATATAAATTTCAAGTTTATGTTTTTTTTATCCAATTTGAATTGTTGTTTTTTTTTTAATATACTACTTCTGTTTCTACTGAATTCATAGTTTTATGTTTATTTCTTCTTGTTCCTCTTCTCTTTCCCTTGAAGTATTTTTGGTTTTATACTGAGGCCTCCTCAGCTAGACAATGAGATGAAGGTTGATATCGTTGCCCTTACATTCCTCAGTGTCTTTAAAAGATAGAATAATTTTCCGATAAAAGCCAATCAGAAACTCTAATTTTGATTTAAGGGCCTGATTGCAAAAATGTGTTTACTAACATAACTTAGAAGTTCAGTATAAATGGAGAACTCATGCTTAAAACACATTTAAGTGCCCAAAGTGAGCTGTCAGGATCCACCTTTCACCCATGTTTTCTGAGTCCTCCAGATTACGAGGAGGACTCTGTCTCTGCTTCCTAACTGGGACTTCCCTTGTTAATGTACAAGGTATTCCTTGATCTCACTTTGGAGCAGATAGCTCTTAAAATAGCTTATACTATTATGTAGAGGGAGTAATTTACTACAGTCATTTACTGTAGTGTGCAAATGTCAAGGGAGAGGGGAAACATCTTTTGTTTCATTTTGCATTGATACCCGTGATGGCTGCAGTAAGGAAACACAGTCCGCTGTAGTCTCCCCGGTCATACCAACCTGCAGTCGTCTTGGGCATAACAGTGCTTTATAATAGATCTTCCAAGAAGTCTGTACTGTCTGATTAAAATGTTACTGCTGCTGTCTGTGTTATAACATAAATTGGGGAATTCCCCCTTGGTCAGAGTGCCAGGAGTCTTCACAAATTCTGCTTGACAACTGGCCCGTAGGAATTGTTCAGCCCAAATAATTGGAAATGTCAACCTCTGTACAGCTTTGGAGTGCTTCCTAACTGAACTGAAAGTGGTGTGGAACCTTTTTTTGCAAATTGGGAGGGACAGGAGGAGCTTTGGTTTTCACTTGTAATGAACAATGCTAACTAGACACACAGTCAGAATTTCAATGCACTGAAACAATGCAACATATACCCAAATCTATTCATGGCTTTAGCAGTTGTGAT
Organism: Scopus umbretta; assembly: GCA_013400535.1. Lineage (NCBI taxonomy): Eukaryota > Metazoa > Chordata > Aves > Pelecaniformes > Scopidae > Scopus > Scopus umbretta. The sequence goes on from VZTL01063770.1 coordinate 8,921, forward strand.
GAGACCCCGGGACTGAAACTGACTGCCTTAATATCACCACATATGAAATGAACCTGCTTGAAATTGTGCTTTCAATAACATAGTAGAATTTAAGTAATTAAATATTAATTTCCTTATTGTTGGAATGCTTCATGGATTAGTGCATTCGGGAGTTTAGAAAAAAAAGGTCATCTTTTTCAAAGAAAAATGTAAGAAAAAGAGAATAATAAAAGAGGGTTGGATGTCAGCTGGTCTATGACTAATTCCTAGTGTAGCATTGTCCAACCAGTGGTTTCCAATGTCAGTTATGTCATCCTTAGTGATAGTTTCAGAAGAAAGGCAAAAAAAAAGACTTGGCATGGGGACTGAACTGTGTTCTTGTCCTTATAAAAAGGAAAGATGAGCCAATTTCTCAAAGAAGGGAAATGAGGAGTAAGATGTTGAATGACAGACACTTAAAAGGAGCTGCTGATATGCAGATATATAAGGTGTAGGAGAAAGAAAGAGGATGAAGGGCAAAATAAGCAATAATAAAGGTATCAATTAAATCACATGTTCTAGAAAATGCTACATTCTGAAACCAAACTGGTTTGAGGACTCGCAGTAGGATAGTCTTGACTTTTTGTGTTTGTTATCTGTACACCCTTTACAGATTGTCACTGAAAACAGCCATTTTTTTTCCTGATCATGGATTGCAGATTGTTACAGCTACAACCTCTAACAAAAGTCCATGATTTTTCTGTTGCACTACCTAACATAAGGGATACAATCATTAACACGTATTCAAAGAAAAACAACCCATACTGTCAAGGTGAAAAGCAGCTCTGGGTTGGTATGGGCGAAAGGCCGTCTTCCTCCTCCTTCAGACTATCAGTAGAGTATTCCTGTAAGAAGTGATCATTTCAGGGAGGAGTGGTAACCCACTGCAAAAAGTAAACATAGCACTGCCAATCCATGTTTGATCTGGAGCACAAATGTATTGCAGTCAGAGGTGTGATTGCCATTAACTAGGAGGTATCATAATGATACTCACTAGTATCCATCTAGCCTGGGAGAGCACCCTGGAATCATGACATGGTTTGGACACCCAAAGTGAATATTCATGGTCCTGGACAGTACGGGCTGAGATGCCAAAACTTCTTTGCTGTTGATATGTAAAGTAGGTTGAAATTAGCATTGGTGGGCCCCTGTACAGCAGAAGTGCCAACTGACTGCCCAAAGATGTATTGTGAAATTATGCTGTGGTACTTAATCTCTGGGGTTTTCAGTTTACTGCTTCTCTCAGGCATTACTACTTTTTATTTTATTTATTTTTTTTAACATGGCAATTGGTAGTCTGTGACCATATTTTCTCAGCAATCAAGCACACTGCACTTGAACATTGTGTACCTGCTGACGTGGTCTAAATGACATTGCGTGTCCTTGTTACTGCCTAGTGTGGACATGCAAATGATTTGTGCTACCTCCTCTCCTGAGGTGATAACCCTTGAAGTTACTGCTGTTATCTCCACTCAATGTCTTGGCATGACCTTTTTGGTTGTTTTTTTTTCTGTTTGCAAAATTTTGGAAGACAATTTTCTTTCTTGTTATTGTTTTAAGGCAAGTAGAGTTGACTGTGCCAAACTAGCAACAGATACTATACAAGTGCATTCTTACTTAAGAGACTGTCTCTGGAGAGACATTTTGCCTCTGAGTGCTGGGTGCTGTCATTAGTTTTCACCTAACAGCTCATTACATCCTTTGGCAGGTTGTGAGCTCAAAAGGGTTAACAGAAAAGTCAGCGGTGATGCTGTAATCCTCCAGGACTGCCAGCATGCCGCACTGTTGTTGTGTCAGATCAGGGGGGTTTGAAGGAAGCTGTGCTAGCTCCAGCAGCTGCCTCAGTCATGTCTGTCATTTTGGGTCTCTGCTGGTAACAACATGGCTGACGTAGCAGGTAAAACAAATGACTCCCATACTGGGTACAAAACTGTATTCTTTCACTCCCTACAGCATCCAGAAAATGCGCTGCCTCTGAGTAAGAGCTGTCACCTCCTCAGAGAACTAATGCAGAGTGTCAGGAACGTGTGCCCTTGTTGGGGGGGAAAGCAAAAACACGTGGTTGACAAACCACCGTCTACTGACTGTGATGGCAAAAACAATGCAGGTAAACCCAACTGCCCTCTGCCCTACTTCTCCTCTGCTGTAAGCAATTAATTCTCCAGCAAAATAACCAGAGGGAGCACTTTTTCCACAACATTGCTATTTTCTGAAATCTGCATTGGCTTCGTCCTTACATTGACATTGCAACCATCTGGTATGAACGGTTTGATATGAAGTGGGGCAAATCCACCCTCTAGCTTCTAAAGAAGTACTCTTAGTGAACCATGTTAGTTTTCCCTTTTATTTTTAAAAAGACTATGTGCTTTAAATTGGGGAGAGCAAATGTGATTAAGAAATGTCAGAGCTGGACTTAACTGCAGCTCCATTTGCAGTCATGTAATATATGTTCAGATATTTTTATGGTTCCTGTCTCACTTGCTATTGAAACATCTGACATATCTAGCCACATAAAACCTTTGCAAGATAAAAAAAAAACCCAGACCGATTGTTGTTATCTTCTAGGTAGAAAACCAAGGCACAGAAAGGGTGAATCTGAAGTCCCAAAAACATCTGTGGTAGGGTATCACCCTAAATCTCTAGATTACTTTCTGTGCCTATCTCTCCCAAGATACTGACAGCCATGATAGGAAAAGCTGTATTTTCTTGGTAACATAGGTGGTTTTTTTCCTTTGTAAATCTCTGTTGCACAGAATATACTAAGCTTTGGGATAATCATCGAGTGAGGCATGCAGCAAGCCAAAAGCAAAGCTGAGATAGTGACCTATATATTCAGGGATGCATTACATGCATGTAATGAGTCAGAGGGTTTGCTAGCACCTCAGAGCAAGGGGTCTGGTGCAAAGGGTCCCACTGGCATTCCTTCCTCTGGGAGGCTCGGTAAAAGAAATGGAAAACTTCAGTCACATCTTCCAGTCTTACTGGGAGAAAGAAACAAAAAACCCACAAAGATGGCCTTACTAGATGGGACTGGAAGGCCAGTTTTCAGCCTATTAAAGGGGCTGGTAATGGAGGTTTAGAGGAACATAATAAACAAGGTAAGTATGCTCTTCCTGTGGTATACCTTTCCATCTTTTAACAATAGGTGGTGAGGGATTTTTAGATTTGTGGCTTACATCCAGACCATCGCTTTTAACAGGGCTCAGTAGACTTTTCTATGAATTGGTCTAGCCCTTTTAAATCAGTTTTTCCTTTTGACCTCCACAGCATCCTGTGTCAATGAGTCCCACTGCTTCATTCTGCAGGCCGTGGAAAAACACTCCCCTTCGTGATTTTTTTAATCCTGAGGCTTGATAGTTTCCACTGGGGGCCTCTTGCTTCCTTCTTTTTCTGAGAAACAATGAACAGTTGTTCTGCTTGCCACTCCAGATACTTTAGTTATCTGATAATCTCCCTGGGTTGTGTTTTCTCTGGACTGAAGGCCCTCAGTGTCTAACAGAGTGAAACCTTTCAATAATGTTTTGACCATCCCTTCTGCCCTCCACTGTTCCTTTTCTAGTTCTGCTGTAATATTTATGGGTTAGAATGACCAGAAGTACATTCACTATTCAGGCTATGAGTGCATCATAGATTCATATAGTGGCATAAAACTGCTTTCTGTTATATTCTTTACTCCCTTCCTGGTAATTCTCAACTTTCTGTTTATCCTTGTGACTAATGCTAGGGATTCACATGACATTTTCTGAGAAATATTCACAGAGGAAGGAGGAAGAAGGCTTCCCATGATCTGTACCCCCTAAAGACAAACCTAACTCAGTTTAATATGGGAAGAAGGCATCAGTATGTTCTTCATGGCTTTAACCATTTCACTGATGGCTGAAGCAAGGTAACCTTCCCCTCATCCCAAGATCTGGAGGGGCATCATGGAGTGAGGGAAATTACAGATCCAGAAAGTCAGGCATGGGAAAAGCAGATGGAATTAATGCCATTGAAGCCCAAGAATTTCATCTGAAGGTTGGGAATAGGAAGAAAATGTAGCCTGAGTGTGGAGTAGGGAGACAGGAGTGGAAGAGCTGTGGGTTCTTTGTCTCACTTGGAAGGAAAAACTACTGGCTTAGGTCACAGCATTTTACATGGTGAGATTGGGCAGGGAATGAATAGATTACAGGGCTGTTGTATTGTGAAAGCAAGGGCAGGTGTATTGATGGTTTATCTGACACTGATTGTGAATAAGAATTGGGAAATTCTCCAGCAACAAAAAAAAAAGCTTGCATACTTTACAGCTGACTGGAAGCTTAACTTATTAACCGTACTATTAAAGTATGATTTAAATACTAGATAGGATTCTGGTGATTTGAATTTATCAATACTGATGGGATTTGTGAGTTCATCTGGTGTCCCTGTCCAACTGTAATTTAAAAGTGGGGCTTTCTTCCAGCTGTTTCCCAGGCTAACAGCAACATGAGACACATTCATTATGATTCATGGCTGCGCAGACAATTGACCTTGCTATCAGAAGGTGATCATGAAGCAAGATTTCCTCAGCTGGTGTGTAGGTCACATCACTACCTCTCTTCTAGGCTCCTTAGAAGTCCCCCAGTAGAAGGGGACCACGCTTGGAAGTACACGACAAACTCTGCTGCAATGTGCCCAGAACACCCTGCTGTCACCAAGAGGCGGCAGGTGTAGGGCAAACCATGCTTTATCTTTGCCCAGGATAAAGCAGCTCATCAGCCAGCCCAGGGCGATCGAAGCAGAAAAGCTAAGTAAAGCCACCTTCGATTTCCTGTTCTGCCCTACTGAGTTCTGTTTTGCAGGAGGGGAGGTCTGTGCCAGAGGAGGACCAAAGGTTTCCTCCTGCAGGTTTGTCAGTGCCCTTTTTTTTTCATTTGCAAGGACCACAGAGATGAGCATTTCCTGCATTCGGCAGCTTCCCCTGTCTGCCTTACAAATGAGTCACATATTGCTGCTGCCTGAGCTTTCTTGCAAGGTGTGGCAGCATTGCCATCAGGACATCCAGACTCTCTCCATAGCTATCCTGTAATTTATGCATCAGACTTGCAGTAAATCTACAATTCTTTTCACCATTAATAACTGTCTTGGGGAAAAAGGACATTAAATGAGAAGTCATTATTGCTCATCTGTATGTGTGTGGAGCTGTTCAACTGGGATGTGTGCTCAGACAAGGACCGTTTGAAATGCAGGAGGCAAGCACTCCCGGCCAGACGGCATTTTTAGCACGAGCTCTAAATTCCACTTCTAGTTATAATGATGCCACGCCATTTTCGCCTCATGAGTTGGGATGAGAGAGCAGAATCCAGCCCTTAAAACAGCATTTGATAGACCTGTTTCTACGAAGGTGATTAGTGCAGGAGATACGGCAGCAACCATTGCTAAGGAAGTGTTGAGGTGTTCGTGACCCACCACAGCTGCTGCTACCGTGAAGTGCTACCAACAGAGGGGTTTCATCAGCAGTGCCTTCAGCAGAATCGACCTAAAAGAGAGCGGCTGGTAGGAGAGATTTTGCCACATTTGTAAAGAAATGTATCTTTGTAAAGAAATGAACACTTTGTCACAACTGTAAAGGTACAAAAAGGACTATTGGCCCAGCAGCAGGAAACTCACATTCCCCTCTACAGCAACCAGGTCACCTAGCCCCTTGGCCCCTTGAGCCCAACCTGCAGTTGTAGCTGCAGCCAAGCTAAAGAACTGAGGTGAATTAACACGGATCTCCAGTTAAGGAAGAGCATTAACCTCCCCAGGACACTCTGGACTAAATCCATCCCTCATGTTACATCAGGCTTAATTTTGTCCCAGATATCTGCACTGGCTTTCACAGCAACAAAACTTTTCCCTTCCTTCCGAAGTAAGGGTGGTGAAATGAATCAGGTCAAAGGAGACTAAACACTGGATAAAAACCTTGATCCCAGTTAGGATTTTTGCCTGCTCGGGGACAGGGTTTGGCTGGCTATGGTAATCATGGGGTGGTTACGCTGTACTCCAGACATTGCATAACTGCTGGTTTAATTTACTGCGAATGCTATTCAAAGCTGAGGGTTTAATTCTTCTGAACATTAAAGCTTACAGCTGGGTTAACCACCTCTTCATAAGTCACTGCATATTATTTTCACAGAAGTAAGGGATATAATCTTATTTTTTTGCTGTTGACAAGTTTGTTTTTTCTCACTTAACTGTTCTTAGATTTTTCTTTTCAATGTGCATAGGATGTGCATGTACATCCTCAATCACCATAAAATTTTCCAAGTCCACCATCAAGTCCTCTGAAATCTCTGGGTACCAGGTTAAATTTCTGGATTTATTCTTAGATGGAGTACCAGCTTTTGATCTCATGTCAAAAGTCGGCATATAATCATCCCATCAGAGCAGGAACAGTTTTTTTTAAATTCTGACTCTTTTAAAACTTCTTACACTGCCTGTGCTTTGCTGTATTCCAGATAGAAATTCTTGACAATTCAGTCTTGTAGTAAAATTGATCATCGCAAATTTTACTCCAGATTAATTGAATTAGTTACTTGGTTATCATAGTTACAAACAGTTTTTTAAAGTATTTTCTTTAAAAGTTCTCTTCTTTAAAAGGTATTTGGAGATTTTCCCCATATACTTTTTTTTAAAACCCACTCTGTCCCCACTCTTCAACATTTTATTTTCTTGTGTGCTCTGCAGGATCTTATTCTTTGCTTTTGCAGTTCACTCAGCTGAATTCTGGCCACTGGACCAAGAAGAGTAAAGATGCCTAGTTGCAGCAAAGATCATTTATTTTTCCACTGGGTTTGTTTACTTTGCCATTGCCTCTTTACTCTTGACTCGCAGAGGTACAGATTGTACCTCAAAGAACAGCACCAGGAGGTATACTCTCTTAAGTTTAAAAGTAGACAGATGGCTTTTAGCGCTGTCCCTACTGGCCTCTGAAGGTCAGACGGGACTGCTTCTTACTTCTGCTGACCTGTTCTGCCTCTTGAATTTTGTAAAAAATCATGTTGATTATTCAAAAGAAGGAATTCGGTTCAACTGAGCTCTGTTACCTGTATCAGATTTGTAACAGTGAAAACTTTCATGTTATTAAAGTCATTAAGTGGATTCTGAATACAGGAAAGTGGCAGATCTGTTGAGAAAAAAAGGATTTACCTAGAGTTTACTAATAAAGATAATCCACCATCATTTTGAAAGAAAGGAAACAAAGTCAGGTTCAAAACCAGTAACACAGCCTACTTGAGTTATATTGAAATAGTCTGATTTGGATTTGTCGTGATTTTTTAATAGTAGATAATGTGACCATCATTTTCTCATTTCAAATGTCCTGTTAAGTTTTCAGGATTTGTTAAGATACTGTTTTTATTTCACAGGTATTTATGTTTCTTAAACACTTCATAAAGAAAGAATAATGGCTAATTTTCACAAGTGCACATAGTAATTGGAATATTATTCTATTTACATTTGTCTCCATTTGGCAGAGAAATTACAAGATTGTAAACTAAATCACTTTATGAGTGAATTACTGTAGCTAAGATCCCCTTCGAGAAGACAGTGGGAGTAACACCAACATGTTTCACAAATTTGCCAAACTGTTAATTGAAAGTAAGACAATGTTTTATTTCAACATCCTTAAAACACAATGTTACAATTTTTCTCTTGGAATGTTAGTAAATTATTTGAAACATCCTTCTTTTAAAAAAAAAATGCTTAATGCTGAAACAAAATCTTGTTTGCTTGAAAGCAATCTTTCTTTTTGACTGAATGAAATATGTTTTTAAGGTCCTTTTGGGCTAACTCATAATTAAATTTCTTAGAATTTTTCTTCATGTTTCCTTTCCAGAAGTACCAGTAACATGAGAAAATAAGCTGTTGGCAAAGTTCTACTCTTTGGATTGCCAATGTCATGTAAAATGGACTCCTTAAAAATGAAAGTGACTGTCTTGCATACATCAGTGGTTGTGTTGTTGTTGATTTTTTTTTTTCTCCCAGTTATCAGCAGTATTCAATGCTTGGCACTTACTTACCCATCTTTTATCTTCAAATGCATTGCCTGAACATACAAATGGAACTGATTTAAATCCTTTACACAATCACAGCTGTAGCATGTGAGACTGCACTAATGGAAGGGAGGAGGGCATGGGCCTACAGCCCTGTTCTTTCTCCAATAAACCCAAACCTGCAACTTTTGTGTGAAGGTCTAAAATCTGTTAATGAAGGTACTGACTCATCTGTTCTTGAATCAAGACTTCAAATGAGTTCTAGTGCTCTGTAAGTGCCAAGAAAAGTACTTCGCCTATTCCAAAGGAATGCCCAAGCTCTGTTTCTTCCAGAGCTCAAACAAACTGAAAGGCATTTCTGTGAAACAGCAGACAGAGAATTCTGGGTAATGATGGATGAATAAATATGCTCAGCATCCTGCTTTCCTTCAGAATTCCTATGTACAGTACACTGTAGCGAATATTTACATTTCAATACGCAGATTGCTTCCTCTGCTCTTTCAAAGCTGTGTTGTTTGAGCCCTGGAGCTGCCCAAAGAGGGTTTGGGCTTTACCGGGGATGCAAGTATAATTTAAAAGAGGGAGGTTTGTTTTGTTCCCCTGTCCCAAAACTGTCAGGAATATAACAGTATAACTCCTTTGCTAAGTGAATAGTCAAAGATGCCTCTTTCTTGACAAATCTTCTGGAAGCCATGGCACAATAACACTACTTAAAGTTATTTAATTTATTAAAAAGAAATATGATTTCATGTGGCAGATATGAGTTGATGCTTTAATAGTATATGCTACCGGATGCAGAACAGTGGAATATCTCTGCTGTCACCTTTTTCATTCTATTAGAAAAATATGTCCTTGTGTTAGGGTGATCTTTTACTTGTTTATCATGGCATTAGTCAATTAACTGAATAGAAAGAGAAGTGACAACTAAGACTAGGTAGTATCTTGGATTGAATTTGTTTGCAGAAGTTTACAAACTCACATGAAGAATGTCATGGTTATTTAAAAATATTTGCAAATGGTGATGAACAAATCTATTACAAAAACCTCTCAGGCAAGGTGAGTGACTTTGTCTTCTAAGTAGTCAGTAACACAAAGTGGTTATGCATTTGTCACTGATTAGATCTTGTTAACGCTTCTGCATTACAGAAGCACTATTATTACATGCTGGGCTAGAGGTTGTGTGTATATACAGGAATGCATTTCTCTGAGGAAAAAAACACATGTCCTGAAGAATTTATGATCTGGGAAGCCAAATTTAATATTGTGAAAAAACCGGCATGAAGATGGTGTTAGACCAAGACAACAGAGAAGACTGCGTAAACCCATCACAAATTAACTGACTTAAAATTATGCAATGTTTTGAACATGTTTTAATTAAAAATAAAAAAAATAAAAAGAAATAGCTCCTCATTCACAAAGACTCATGAGCTATTGCTCACTGGAACAACACAAACATGTCCGAACCAGCGCAGAACTCCAGTGGGACGCACAGGTTGCATGAAAGAATAACCTGGGAGAAGCACCATAGAGTTAGTTTTATGCACATGGATGAAATGTGCATAAAGTAAATGCAGCTGTGATAGCTCTATTTATAGTTCTTTTAATAAAGAACTGGTTTAGTTTGATAAATATGGAACCCTTTGAAGTTATTACTTAGTATATGCAATATTAAACAGGATGAACCTCTCCTACATCCAATAGTCATAGTGCCCTATGTGAGAGACAGATAACTGTGAAAACTAAACTGAGATTGAAGACTTCTGGAGACACTGTGTTTTAATTTTGAAATAAAAAGGGGAACCAGCCTAAGCATTATATAAAATATAAAATTTCCAGATAAATTTTAGCTCATAGTGAGAAGGCATGCTAGATGTTGGGGCTGAATCCGGAGCATTTTCAAGTAAATGGAAAGATTCTCATTGTCTTCATTGGTGACTGGGTTAGGATTTTAAGAGACTTTAAGGATTGGGAGAAAGATAAGCTTTTCATTATATTCATTAGATTTCAATTATCAGTTCATGAAATCACTTAAATCTCTATGCTTCAGCTACACTTTTTTTTAAAAGTGGCATTTAAAAAAGGCTATAAGAACCTAATATTTCCCTTTCCCTTCTCTGCACCTATCTGTTTGATCTATTAACACTTCAGACAAGTTCATTATTTTACACAGATCCAACATAAAACTCAGGAGGACTTTTCTGCTGGCCATGACATTGCAGCATAGCTGACATGCTTCTGTTCTACTCTATACAGAGATATAATGCTTAATAAAAAATAAGAGACGCAGCCTCTATGGGGTCCCATACAAGGGAGTGAGAAGTAGGTACATGCTATATTCCTCACATTAGAAGTGGTAAACTTTTAATGTTGGGGTGATCAGTTCATTTCACTGAAATAGCTTGTGTGCTGAAATAAAAATCCTTCAGAAATGTTTGAAGGATAAGAAATCCTCTTGTTTCTGAACATGTATTTTCAAATGTTAATTGCATGGTTTACCATTTCTTATTTATATAATTCTGACAGTAGTACAGTGTTGTGCAGAACTGAAAGAAATCCCAGATCTCCACACCAAATCATTATTAAGAACTTTATCATTTTTAACACTTGCAGACAAAATCCATTTGACAAATTAGAAACACCACATTTTATTTGAAATGCTAAGGAAACAAATTTATGAAAAAGCAAGGTAAAATGATCTTTGTGGTGTTTAGACTTGTTAAGAGTAAAAATAGATGATTGTCAAATGTTCATCAGTGTTCACTGGTTTCCATGGAACCTTTTTCTGTAAGAAGCAAAATTTTTGGTGTCCTGAACATCGTAGCGCCACTTCACTTACCAACAAAAGGCGTATCGTTTCAGCTTTGCAGTATGATTGGAGAAAGTCTAGTATGTTGCATGAAGAGTGGGGTTTTTTAAAAATACCTGTTGCTGAATCTGCCTCTGATATGCAGAATCAATGAAGCATTCTGTTCTTCTAAATTTAATGATTAATTAGGTAGAACTTCCTTTCCTGCTGATATTCTTTTTAATGGGAGTGAAATTTCTTTGGCCTTGTTTCATATATGAACTTCTTGGTAACAACATGAAAGAACTCAGTGCTTGTAAAACCAAGTTGGCCCTTCTATTATGAGAATTATTTATAGAGATGTTGCAGCGGAAGCTTCAAACTTCTCATTGCAGCTGGAGCCTTCCCTGTTGTGATCTGTTCTCTTCCTTTTGAGTTTCAGAAAAGTTGCAACAATCCTGCTTCTAGAACTGCATATTTACATTTGAATTGGAAATTAAATAAAATGTATAACCTATGAAACTGGAGGATTTTTTTTTTCTGAAAAAATACAAAAGTCATTCCATTAAGTTCAGCAAAGGTACTCCTGCCTTGTATAAACGTATAAAAGGTCACAATTCAGCTTTGGTTAGAAATGCCCTGTAAACGTTGACTGGATTTGTTCTGCTGAAGAAATAAATTGTTTTTGTTTCTTTTTATCCTAAATAAAAATGTAAAAGATGGCAAATATCAATACTTTGTAACAACAGGGCCTGCTTTCCAGAGCTGGTAACTCTGTTTATTTCTAATTGAGGCCACTTAGCTCTTCTGAAAATTGGTCATTATCTTTAGCCATGTAAACACACAGGAATGATTTATAGACCTATGATATTAAGTATCTGGAGTTTCTATTGATTTCATGTCTGAAAATTGGGCCTTTTCCTATTTAGCTGCTAATTGAAGATAAACCACTAACTTAAAGATCTTTGGTGTGAAAATTTGGCATGGGCTTTTAAATACAAATGCTTTTTTTAAAGCTGAAGTAAAAATGGAGAAACTGGGGTAACCTGGATTATTTCACTGTATGTCTCAAATATTTCTTTTTGATCACTTTCTGTGCCAGTCCTGCAGTATTTTAAACAGGTGCATATGTTGACTTACATGAAATATGACAAAAAATATCAGGAATATTTTCCAAGGTGCAGAACATTTAATGAAATTTTGAAACTATCAACATATTTGAAAATACATTGAAAGAGAACAGGTTTATACAATACAGACACTGCTCTGGTGGCTTGTTAGTATAGCATTGATGTCTGTCCTGGTGTTGGCTGGGATAGAGTTAATTTTCTTCCCCGTAGCCAGTATAGTGCTGTTTTGGATTTAGTATGAGAATAATGCTGATAACATACTGATGTTTTAGTTGTTGCTAAGGAGTGCCTACACTAGTCAAGGACTTTTCAGCTTCCCATGCTCTGCCAGGGGCACAAGAAGCTGGGAGGGAGCACAGGCAGGACAGCTGACCCAAACTGGCCACAGGGCTATTCCATACTATATGGCGTCATGCTCAGTATATAAACTGGGGGGAGTTGACTGGGGGCATCAATCACTGCTCAGGGCCTGGCCGGGCATCGGTCAGCGAGTGGTGAGTCGTTATATCACTTGTTTTTCCTGGGTTTTGTTTCTGTCTCTCTCTCATTGTTTTCCTTTTCATTGTCATTATTATTATTATTGTTGTTGTTCTTATTATTTAAATTTCAATAATTTTCAATTATTAAACTGTTCTTATCTCAACCCATGAGTTTTCTTACTTTTGCTCTTCAGATTCTCTCCCCCATCCCATTGGATGTGTTGAGAGCAGCTGTGTGGTGCTTTGTTGACAACTGGGGTTAAACCATGACAATGCCCCAAGATGTTTGGCCGGTCACAAGCGGTGTTCCCCAGGGCTGAGCCCTGGGGCCAGCCTTTTTTAATGTCTTTATCAGTGATCTGGATGAGGGGATTGAGTGCACCTTTAGGAAGTTTGCAGATGACACCAAGTTGGGCGGGAGTGTCAATCTGCTTGAGGGCTGGAAGGCTCTGCAGAGGGATCTGGACAGGCTGGATCGATGGGCTGAGGCCAACTGTATGAGGTTCAACAAGGCCAAGTGCCGGGTCCTGCACTTGGGTCACAACGACCCCATGCAATGCTACAGGCTTGGGGAAGAGTGGCTGGAAAGCTGCCCGGCAGAAAAGGACCTGGGGGTGCTGGTTGACAGCCAGCTGAACATGAGCCAGCAGTGTGCCCAGGTGGCCAAGAAGGCCAACAGCATCCTGGCTTGTATCAGGAACAGTGTGGCCAGCAGGAGTAGGGAAGAGATCGTGCCCCTGCACTCGGCACCAGCGAGGCCACACCTCAAATACTGTGTTCAGTTTTGGGCCCCTCACTACAAGACAGACATTGAGGTGCTGGAGCATGTCCACAGAAGGGCAACGAAGTTCGTGAAGGGCCTGGAGCACAAGCCTTTTGAGGAGCGGCTGAGGGAACTGGGGTTGTTTAGTTTGGAGAAGAGGCGGCTGAGGGGAGACCTTATCGCTGTTGACAACTTCTTGAAAGGAGGGTGTAGTGAGGAGGGTGTTGGCCTCTCTGCCCGAGCAACCAGCGATAGGATGAGGGGTAATGGCCTCAAGTTGCGCCAGGGGAGGTTTAGATTGGATATTAGGAAAAATTTCTTTACTGAAAGAGTGGTGAGGCATTGGAACCAGCTGCCCAGGGAGGTGGTGGAGTCCCCATCCCTGGAGGTGTTCAAAAAACGTGTGGATGTGACACTCCAGGACATGGTTTAGTAGGCATGGTGTTTTGGGTTGATGGTTGGACTAGATGATCTCAGAGGTCTTTTCCAACGTTAATAATTCTGATTCTATGTTGTTCTTCACCATAATTTACATACAAATTTTTCAAAATATCTGTACCTGCTTCCTAAATAGTGAAGAGTGAAGGCAAAAGTTTTCAGGAACAAAAATGTTGGACAAAGTATATTGCTTTTAATATCTGCTTCTAGAAATAATCAAATGATTTACCTTAAAAGGCTGGGCTCCATGTGTTTCAGAAGGTTTATTTGCCAAGTACTGAATATGCATTTTAAAATTTCTTTAACTTGAACTTTGTATTTTAGATACATAATGGTATTAAATGGAAAGTCCGATGTTAATACAACATTCAGGCTGAAATAATTTAGTTGGTATATGTGAAAATTAGTGTTTCCCATAATATCAGCATATGCAAAATTCACGATACAGTAGCTGTATGTCTTATGGAACAGATTAACAACAGTAGTGAGCAAGACATTTAACCCCAAAGACAGAGAGAAAATAGTTGGTGACATGACCTAATCCTGCAGCCAGATGCTTATGCTTGACTGCATAAGCAGTTATTCCTGCTTGCTTAAATGGAGCTATAATGACATACAGAGAGGCCTTTCTCTATCAGGATACAGTCCTGGAGTTTGTCTGTCTTCTCTAGGTAATTACCTATTTCTTATTTCCATCTTTACATGTATTAATCTTTAAATCAATCCTACGCACTAGGGAGATGCTATTATCCTTGTAGTCACGGATAATCTTACAGTTAAAAAACTGGGAAATGGAGTCTTTAAGAAGGGAAGAAGAAGAATTCATCTTGCATCTGAAAATAGGCTGTCTCTGTGGGCTGGTCATCTAGGCTTGTACCATGCTTCAATAGGTTAGGTACTCATCTCATCCTGTGACAGGCAGGAGTAAACTTTGTGGAAGTTCTGGTCTGTCTTCCCTGACTTTAAAGAAGCACCTAGATGACTTTTGTGTACCAGATACTGAAATTTTCAAACTGTTTAAATCAGTTGAGAAGAATCCTGTTGAAATCACTGATCTAAGGCTGCAGAGAAAATTCTGTGGTGCTGGATCTTGTCTCCTAGAAGCTCATATTCTCCCCCTTGGATGCTATGATCTGTCTTAAGGATGGCCACCTTAAGTGATGTTCTTGTGACTGACGTTTAGCATTTCCTGAGACTGTCTGTAGTGCTAACTATGCAAATTTCATTGAGGATTTAATAATAGACTAACCACATGTGTGTGGGGGAGAAGGGCACATAGATTTATTTTTCTCCTTAATGTTGGATGTTTGGATAATGACTTATCCAAAAGTTCTTCAGCTTGAAGAACTCGCTGGTCTGGGGCTTTCCATTTTCCAGAGAATTAGAAAGCTTAATAGCTATTCAGCTAATAAGTGTTATATTTCTGGTTAAAATATGGGCTAAGGAAAAGGCTTTTTTCAAAAGCAGTAGTTATTAGTCTTGCCCTACTCCTACTGAAGAACAGTGCCCAGTAACTTCAGTGGGAGAAACATTAATTAATTGTCAATAAGGATTTTCAGCTGTTCCATGTTTCTGAGTTGAGCATGTAATTTTTGTACCAATGTGACTTAGTTTAAAATGGTGTGGGGTTTGGGAAAGACATTTCTGTGCATTTGCTTTTTCTGATATAAATAGACTGATTCATCATTTACTCATTTAGTGATGTAAATAACAATATTCTGGGTCTAGACAAGTCATTTGCAAACCACATATCCAGGTTTAGCAAACAATAGGTCCACCATAGTTTTCTGTGTTATCTCCACAACAGCAGATTTTTAGGCTAGCAGGTGTCTGATTCAAAACCAAGTATTACTTTTAAAACAAACAAGGATAACTCTCTCTGTTAAAGACAGTGCACCAGATCTAAAGCCCACTGCAGTTACCTGGGTATTTCCATTAATTCCTCTGGGCTTTGGATTAGGTTGTAGATACCGTGAGTTTCAAGAAATGCTCCATTCAGAAATGGGTAAGTAAAATAACTCACAAATACTAATGTGTTTTACTGTAGCTTCCTTTTCCCACACATTTGAACACTCCCTCATAGCTCTTCTCTACAAAAATAGACCACCATCAGGCAGAAATTAAGAATAAGAAGTTTCATTTCAAGAAGTGAGTGTTTTCAGAAAGCTGTGAACACATTAAGGTAGTGTCATAACATGGAAACTATCTTGCAATCTGAACCACTGTGGTCACTGACGTTACCTGCTATAATTAGCAAAGTGAGTTGAAATGCTTATTCACTTGGACACTTCGCAAAACCTGACTTAAGCATCCAATTAAGTAGGCAAAATAAATTTGCATTTTGTTTTCATTATGATCTCAATATTACAAAACTGATGCACTGCAGTGTGTTTTAAACTCCCTTTTGCACCTGCAAAGTCATACCTTTTATTAAAGACTAATCCTTGCCAATTTGGTTTGAAGAACATGCAAGAACAAATGAGCATCTGGAAAGAGAATACATAAATCTTGACTTTGAAATGGATTAACCAAATAAACCCAAAATGATACAGGCATTCTTTGTCTATAAGAAGTACTCACACTCTGAGATCATGCATGTCATAACTGATTGTGAAAAAAAATATATCTAAAATACCACCAAGGTAGCATTTATAGTTATAATGTGCTCTCACATCTTAATTCCAACATGTGTCTTTTGATGTATGTCTATGACTCCTGTAATAGCGATAGGGCAACCTTACGAACTGGAGCACTTTTGGAACCGTTCACCACTTGATTTAGTGAAAATTCATGAGACTGTAATGTGGTCATTGCTAGTTTAAGTGGATTTCTTTCAGACATATTCCCAAGGGGGATAGCTGAAGCACTAGTATTTTTCCATAAGGTAGAGAAAAGTTTACTTAAAGTGGTATGAACTAACCACAAAAAAATACTGTGGTGGCAAAGCAAAAAGAAGCAGCAGAGGAAGCAGCAGTTAACATTTGGCTAACTGAGTTGCTCAGCTTAGTGAAGTCTGAATGGCAGAGATCGCCTGTAATAGCACCCATGTGTGATGTACATTAGTATTGTTGGGTAGTTTAGCTAACGTGCTATTTCAAAGAAAGCTAGCAAAGATCTCTCTTAGCAACCAAGGGTGCAGTTTCACATTACACCTAATACAGTGTGACTGCAGGCTGCTAAGAACATGAGCAGTCCCCATCCATTACCCACAGCTGTAACTTCCCACACTTTTCCTTCCTCTCAGTCTAGCGACTGCATGGCCGTAGGGCGAAATGGTTCAGCTTTCTGATATGAAGGAAAACAAGTCTTTATCTTTCTTTCTCTTTTTTTCTGCTTTTGCTTTTTTTTTTTTTTCTTTCCTGTGGAGGATGGATATTTGTCAGAGCAGCAAGCTGAGCCAACTCCACTTGCAGCTGTGTACTACAGGAGCCAGCATAAATGTCGGGGTGGGAACCCACAGCTGGGCCAGGAGGGCTGTTCGAAGTGGTCCCAGATAACATACCAGATCTGCCAGTTAGGGAGGAATCAAGTTCAGACCTAGCTTGCAGCTATACCATGATCAGTAGCTATCATTAGATGACATCAGATAAAGCTGCATTATACTCAAGTATAGGGTCAATTTTACGCTCTTTTCAGCACATTTCCACATGAGGTTGCTTCAATTCCAGAGAACGTTCTCACGTGAGAGGGCTTGTTATCATATTATTTACCCCAAAGAGGGGACTGAAACACAGGCTTAAGCGTTTTCTTGAATTGGGGTTTAGAGTCAAATCCTGCTGTAGCAGGATTACTTACTGTTCCAGAAATATGGTTTGCCTGGCATCTCTGATTCATCTGTGATCAGTGAGTCAGAATGGCTTTGAGAAGTGGATATTTTTTAAGCGTTCCAAGTTTCCTAGTTTTTAAAATGCAAACTAACTGAGATCATTGAAAAGATCTGGATCCTTCCAAATATGCCTAGCTCGGCAGATCTGCTGGATTTACGGTCTTGTGTGATGCTTCTGTTCCCATATGAAGTTTGAAACATGTCCTGAGCATGACAGATTTCTTCTTAATATTATCTAAAATTCCTTAAGGTCACAACAGACTTCTAAGAAAGGATAAAGGGTTTGTCTGAATTCAGAACCATTTAAGGAAGATACCGTAAGAGAAACATGGAAAGAAATGTGCAGGAAAGGAGCTCAATTGGATATCTGGTAGGATAAAGGAAATATTCCCATTTTTGCAACTGGAAGAATGAAGCAGAATAGGAATTTACATAGGAAGCCCTCAGGAGAAGCAGGAATTGGATCCAGGTGTCCTCAATGCCAGCCCAGCGGTTTGTCTTTCCCTCTTATTCGAGAAAAAAAAAAAAATGAACAGGAAAAAATATCCAGTTTTGTTTAATTTTCTGGGATTTCAAAATGTTTCCCATTCTATACAAGCCAAAAGGTTTTTAAATTTTTTAAGAAAAAGCCAGTAAAAGCCTAAAGACTTTCTTCTGGCATACTGGGTTTTTAATGACTTGTATGAAGTGAAAGAGTTTCACCAAGAAAGCCTGACCTCTGATTTCCTCTTTCTGTTGCTTTTCTGTAACCTTCAGGGCCTTTTATGGTCTCTCTCTACTCTACCCACCATCTCTCAGGCACTGTTTAGCAGCATGACTGAGCTGCCATGATCGTATGGCACAGACGGTTAAGCAGCACTCTTGACAGGTATTGTCCTGATGTAAATGAGCTGTAGCAGCAAATTGCAACTTTTAGGCTTCACATCCCATGCCAGTAGTCCAATCACTAGACTATATGCTACCCTAGGGTAAACGAATCAGTGCTTCTCCTTTCAATCAGAGGTGTCATCCCTGTCACAACTAGGAGCATAGTCTCAGTTGTCACAGTGGGGACAGTGAAAGCGGTTTCAGAGGAATGTTTCAGATACACTATTTTAAAAATGAAAAACTTAAGTCAGAAGATGCGCATCAAGCTATGTTAATAAGCATTTCTTTGCTTTTAATAAAAAGGCACTGTTACTGCTACTGGGTGTAGGGCATGGGGAGACAATCAGATTACTGCCTAATTCTCCAAAGTAGGTTAGAGCTGTGCGGAGCCCACATCCAGCCTGGGACACACAGAGAGCAAAAAAACTACACCCCATCCCTGTTGTGTATCCTTCACACAGGGAGTTGCCACTTAAGTGCTCCTTCACTTCAGAAGAATTACAGCTGTTTAGGGGCATGAAATAGCTGTGAACAAGAAAGGAATGTGATACAAATTGTTCTATGCAGAGCTCAAACTTAGCTTGTCACTGCCTCTGCATGTGCTTCTGCAACTGCTATTCGCATAGTCGCACAACAAAATGCCTGAATTATGCATTTTTACATTCCCTGGATACCTAAACCATGCCATTGACTTCAGCTGAAGTTATTTTGACCTCATGAATGCATTAGAAATGGTTTGTTAAGGGACTACCAGGGGTGGCGGGAGCAGATGGCTGCTCAAACTGGAGCTTTAAGGAGATGATATGATTTGCAAGTATCATTGGTCTCTGTCTTCTTCTATTTAGGGGATCACTATGAAAAACTATACTATCTCTCCTCCTACTCTCTCACCCCCTGACCAAAAAAAATACTGGGAGATCTTAGCACAGAACAGCACTCAGTGCCTGTACGGTCAGAGATGGTTGCTGCAGAGGGAAAGAAAACAGAGACCAGAAAAGGAAAATTACAAAAACAAGCCCAGTTACAAAAGAGACTTTGAAGAGTTAACAACAGCCAGATATCAAAAAAGCAGATCTCTCAAAATCCTCCACAGAGGTGAGGATTTGTGTGGTTAGAACTGATGGAAGGGTTTAGTGGGCAGGGTCATTGGTCTAAAAAAAGTAAGAGGGGTGGAAAATCTTGCAGCGAGGAACAAAGCTGCAAAATAAATCAAGATTTGATCAAGAATAAAACCAGAAGGAGTTTGTAGAGAAAAATCGTAAAAGAAGAAGTAATATAAGAGCAAGGAGAGGAAGTTCACAGGAGGTGTAAAGAAGGGAGTTTCTTTTAAATACTTCAGGCAAGATCTTCAATTCTTTGTGCAACTGGAAACAAATCCAGCAGTTTTCATAACTGAACCCAGAAACCTCTTTGTACCCCTGCCAACAAATCCATAATATGAAGATTGCGCTTTTCTAAACAGAAGGATAAGGTTCTGAAGAAGGCTATCGCCTTTTTTGGGGGGAGGACATAAAACATCCATCTTCAAGCCATTGCTGGCTACTTTAAGGAAGAAGGAAGAAGTGAGCAATATTATGGCCTGCTTTAGAACAGCAAATATAAAATATGGTTTTCCTTTCAAATACCTTATTATATATCAAGGACACATCATAAAAAAGAAAAAGGCAGAGACTAAATCCCTGAAGAACTGAATGTGGTTGGAAAACAGTCTAGAAATACAATCTGAATCTAATGAGGACGTCAAGGGACAGCACCATGATACTGCATAGCAAACATATAACCAAAATAAAGATGAAGTTAAAGTACAGGGATAAGAAGACCGCAAATTAAAAAAAAAAAAATCATAAATATGTGAGTATTCAAGAGGACTTGATTAAGAATGAAGAACAATATTAAGGAAAGAATAAGAAGTGGAAGGTAGAACATCACAGGAGATAATAGAGGTGCAGCTGAGCTGGAATGGATGTGAGAAAATGGGGTTTTCTGAGGCTGAAAGGAAAGCACTGGGAAGGAGAAGGTGCAATCATAGTGGAGGAGGAGTGAGCCAGGATGCCAGTCATTGACAAATATATCACAGGGCCACAGCTTCACCCAAGTTCCCAGTCAAGAACCTTCCACTGCTCCCCTGAGGAAGGGCTAACCACCCCTCTCTAGGAGAGGACTAGGGAAATGGAATTTTTATCCTTTCTCTGCGGTAAGGAATATTTGCATTTCTTGGAAGGTGACAAGGGGAAGGGATTAAACAGTCAGGGAATGCTGATGGGGAAATAAATTCTGGCTAATTGTGACTTCCATCAGCAATTTTCGGGCTCTAATATATACTAGGAAATGCTTTGGGACCACAAAAAATGAAATCACAATATATTGACAAGACCTAGAAGAAAGCTCTTTTAAAGAATGGAATTAGTATTAAAATAACACCCTTATTGTTGCCTATTCAATGATTTATAAATCTTTGTAACACTTAAGTTGAGAGAAGAAGAGATATGCTTTGAAAATAAAAAAGAATAAAATAATAGTGGTAGAATGAGAGAAGCAATGAAAATTACTTTTAAAATTACTTTTATAAACTTTTAAAGACCTGAAAGAGGACTTTACAAAGAGTAGAGTGGTACACCTGCCATTGTGCCATTACAAGAAAAAAAACGTTTGAAAAGCATAGGAACTGAGCCATTGCTCTTTCCTGAGTGGGAGAGAGGTGTGGCAGTTTTACTGTCTCAATATATTGCTTGTCTAAAAAATCAAGTTGCTAGATGAAGGAGGCAGACGCTTCTGATCAAAAGTTACCTAAAGGGAAAATTAACGAAAAAACCCATCTTAAATGTTTCCTCTTTCTTTTTCACTTTCTTTGTATAGCTTTTTAGATTTCTTATAGCATTCAGTGAAGAGGAAGTTACCTACCTGGGGGCAATTTTAATGAAGTCCTAGGTCCAGCTCATGAGAGGTCAGGGCAGATGAGTACTGTCCAGCGCAGGATATTTAGAAAGGTTACAAATTTGTCAAAATCACTGGGTCTGAGGAATATTGGAGGGTGATGAATCATGATTTTAGAAACTCCACTTACTCTTTCATACCACATGATGCACGCCCTATGACGTCTTGAAGGATAATATATGTCCTTCAGTCTCTTGCTATATCAATTTACCACTAAATCCATAGCAGTGATCAGATGGTCTGAACACTCCCTGACAGATCTGATCTGGGAAGCAGTTTGGATTCAACCAGCTGACATTGATAGAGACTGAAGGGAGTTCCTTTATGTGACCAATTAAAAGTACAAGAACTATGGAGCGATTCTCAAAAATATGTAGGAAACAATGGTAAAAGCCATATAAAAAATGAAATGTGTGCTAGCAAGACCAAAAGAAGAGTTGAGAGGCATTGTTGTCCGCAAAGCTTCCTCTCTTTAGAAGTCCAGAATCCAAGAAGAACAATATTTAATGAAGGCCTGTTTTGGATAGCTTAATTTTAAAGAAAGGAATGGATATGCCTTTAAAAATCTGGGATAAGTAAAGAAGCAGTCTATGAGGGTTTAAAGGCTGAGTTTTACAAAGGCTTTAAAAAGAGTTTTTGCTCCTATATTAATAGGCATTTAATGTGATCAAGCCAGGAGGTGATGATGCTTCCCCTAGAAAGGAAGTGGGGAGAAATGTAGCATGTAAAGGGAAGAGAGTGTACGGCAACTACTTATTGTATAGATCTGTATCTTTAATAAATAGTAAAATGAAAATTTGTGCCAAGGCATTGGCAGATTGAGAAATGAGTATACTACAAGAGAGTATACAGTACAAATTATTTGTAATCTTATTTGTTAAGATTGTTTTAGATAGATTAATTGTGTACAGCAAAAGGAATGTCTCAAACGGCTATGTCGCTTTGCATAAAAACTACATTTCTCTGCACACCCAAAAATTGTTTGATCAAATAAGAAGGAGTATATGGAAGATATATTTAAAAAATTGGCTTGGGAAATCAGTTAAAGTTTTCTGCTTTATGGAAGAACTCTGTAATTTCAGAAAAACAAATGGGTGTTACCTCAGATTAATTTAGTTTATCAAGAGGAATCATGTAAGACAACTTGTACCAAGGTATGTATTGTTGCTATTGTATTTTCCGTACAGGATCAGGTTTTGCCCTCAAAGGCAGTAGACATAATTGTGGTGAGGCACAAACGCAGGCTATACACATCCAGGAAAATGAATGTGGAGTGTTAAGTTTTGTTAAACTGGAGGTATTCAAATTGATGACAACAATAAACAATCATTAAATATATACTACCACTTCAGTACCAAAGTATCTGTGAAGATAATTTTGTGCCCTGTTGTTCACAGCCTTGCACAGCCCTGGATCTGCTGTGGCCATCCACCCATTGCTCTCCTGAGGGCTGGGATATTGCTACGCATGACCTCTCTGCTCCAGCAGTGGTGAAAGAGACCGGCTGGGCCAGGCTGCGCTTCCCCTCCGCTCTCCTGACTTGTCGCTCTCCTGATTCTCCTAGGAAAGTGTCGTCACAGAGCAGTGCTTTTGTGTGCGTAGCCACCAGATACAAGAAGGGAAAGGCAGAGGGAAAAGGCTGTTCCAGGGAAAGGATTATTCTGTGCCCCAGCTGGAGGAAAAGAGAGGAAGAAGTTGCTGCATGATCCTGTAGCTTGAGGAGATGCTTGTTCAGCCACCACTGAACTCAGACTACCTGGGCATGAAGGTTACTGAGAGAAGAGCAGAACCCTGCCCATCATCTCCGGAACCCCACTGACCTTAAAAAAAGTTTGACAATACTATGATATTGTTTTGGGGGAGAAGTATTATGAAGGATTCAAATAGCCTTGCAGCCCAGAATTGAATGTTGCCCTGAGGGAAGTCCACTACTGGATGGTGTGAGAGACTGAAAGAGCTAATGTATGTCAATGTCTCAGACATTGTGGGAGACAAGTTAAGGTCTGTGTAGCGACAAATTAGGGTTTTCATAGCACTAGTAAACCACAGGTGAGAAGCGGATTGGCACAGAGCCGGGAAGGCATGTTGGACAATGCGCCATTCTGCCTTCCACTGTGCTTTACAACTCACTATATATGTCCAGAACTCATATAGAGTTCATTTGAGGAAGGAGCTCATGACCACCTGAAAGACCCCTCGTGATAGTCCCCCAAAATGGCGCCTGTGCAGAAGATGAAGAACATTCTGGAACAAGAACCATGTAAATCTATATAAGGGGGCGAGACTAGAGGTAGGGACTAGCCTATAAAAGACACAACTCCAAGGAGCCACGTGCACGTCCACCACTGGAGGTTTGCTATGCCTACCATTGACATCGCAGGATCCAAGGGTGGTGATAGCTCTCTTTCTCTCTCTTCCCCCTTTTCCTCTTTTTTTCCCTTTTTTCTTATAAGTATTCCAATTAGAACCCCTGTTGCCTACTGTTATGCTTTCCTAGTTCACGTTGTCTATCATTATGCTTTCCAAGTTTGGGTTGTTTTTTTACCATCAGTAAAGTGTTTAATAGATTGTTTGGTGTCATTTCACCTTAATTTAGCCCAGGGGAATCACAGAACCACCACAATGCTCCCTGAGCAGCCCAGTTTGGATCATGACTGATGGGACAAAAGTCAGGTCAAATTGCTAAAGAATAAGCAAAGAGGAGGAACAAATACTGGTAAGTAACAGATCACATTCCTAACCTCTGAGGCAAGTACAGTTCACTGTGCAGTTTGCCTAACCTGACCTAACCATTTTCTTTGATTATTTAATACTTTTTAAATGAAAGTTTTTTTCTAGATGTGATGCTTACATCATAAGGATTGCTGTTTACTATTCCCCTTCTAAACCTGTAATACCTTCAATTCCGTGTAATTCCTCTGCACTCACTTCTGTTTGGCCACGATGGTGGTTTGCTTGCATTTTAGCCTCCTAACAATTTTTTAAAATGTCAACTCGCATTTCTTCTTTGCACCCTAAAGAGAGTTTTCTCCTGCAGCCTATCAAACCCTGCTTAGGACGGTGTAAATAGCTAGCAATGGCAAGTGATAGCAAAATGCAGTTAGCAGTAATTATCGTGGAGAGTGGTAAAGGCCTTGGGCCTGTTCCAAACTTGCAGACAGGCAGCTGAAGTCCCAGCTAGTCATACCTTTTAGAAAAAGATTGTATACTGTTGAGCAAAAACTCTGTATGAGCGCTGCAGTGTGGGACAGGTTCTTGGAATAGTTTCCTGCGGAAAATTTCATTGCTAGTGCACACTGTCTTCCGTCCAAAGTATCCATGGCAATTTAAAATATGTTGTAGGCTTAGTATGGAGAGAGAAGTTGAGGCTGGAGTGAAGACAGTTTAAACAGGAAACCCACAGTTCAAAATGCTGTATATGTAAAGCAACTCCTCTTTCACTGGTTTCTGTCGCAGAGGCTGCTGTTGTTTAGCTTGCCTTATTATTTGCTTTTATAATAGCCTATATATTTACAAAGGATCCGTCTACATACAAGCCTCATTTAATGTCCATTTGCTACCATTTGCACCACATTACAAACTCATTTACAAAGTGAATGTGAAAACAAATGTGAGCCCTACGGAAAGCCTTGCTGAGCCTGTGTGTGATTGCAGCCGTATGTAACAGCTCATAAATGGTGTCGGCTAGAGACTGTGCTTAAGTACTACAGCACAGGAGCTTGTCATTTCCTTAACCTGATTGCAGCATCTGTATTTCCCTTGCCCTTTTCCTGGTGCTGTTAAGCCAGAGAATTCTTTCTAGAGCAGTCATCCTAAAAGCCAAATAGCTCCTCTGGAACAGTTCACAATGCTGTCATCTTTAAAATATGCCATTGTGCTGTAAAGTGCTCTTAAGAGCTGCAGCTTTCTGGCTTGCATACTACACTGAGATACAGCAGAAAATCAAAAGCAGAGTCTCCAAAACAGTCACACTGGCAGGTGAGCTGTAGTAGCAGATTAAGAAGTTCAGCAAATAAGAAATTCTTATGTTCTCAGCCAGCATGCTGAAACTCGCCACGTCCCAGCCTGTCCTCACCTCCGGATACATTCATTAGCTGTGTCAGCCCCTTGAGCTCCATTTCACCACAGTCAGGTATGCGCCTCTTGAGGGCTGAAGATAATACTAACACTTTTGCACACATGAGTGAATATGAAACGGTGCAAGGTGCCTGTGTTCAGAGATCCAGCCACGCTGCCAAGGGTTAAGGCCTTTCTTCAAGGTTGTTCACTTAGATACAGGAACATTGCAACAATCAGTCACCTTGCAAACAAGCAGCCTCAGAACACAAGCCTCAAAACCAGCCTTCTGCATAAACAGTGTTGGTCCTTTTTGGGGGTAATCATTCCTTTTTTGTTAGAACTGTTGGAGCAGGTCCAGNTTGAACTTGGCTCATGAAATGTAAATTCTGGGAGGCACCCATGTGGCTGAGCAGCACTGACCCACCTTGAACATCAAAAATTTTGAAGTGAAGGATTCAGGAAAAGCTGATCCAGCAGTTAAAAGTAGGAGACATACCTACTGTTACGTGTGCCTTGCTCACTAGAAACTGTAATCTGGAAGAGAAAAAACAAAACCGAGAAAACAACTAGCACAATGAAATTAAATTGAACACTCATTTTCTGGTATGCAGCTTAACCACACTGCTTGTGTGAATCTCCATGTATGCTTTCTCTACTGCTTATACAACAGATATAAAACATATTCAAAGTACAGAAGAGCTACTATCTCCATTGGATTAAGACTTGAGGTGCTGGGTGAAAAACAGGATTACAGTCAAATTAGGTATAATAAGCATAATACTGTCTTTACTTTTAACAAATGCCCTGTGAGCATCAGTAGCCATTGTGCCTGAGATCATCAAAAAGGATTTGACCCCTAGTTTAATGGCAGGTGCTTGCAGTTTTCAGGAATTCTCCCATCGAGCAACCTGCTAAGTTTTCATTTGATGCTTTTCTCATATTCGTAGACAAAATGCAAAGTCATTTTTGTGGTTTTTATGGCTGAATATAAGTTCTCTGTTTTGCAGCCTTTTGTGTTGGGCTCTTTATTTTCCAGACATAAATTTCAATAGGCCCAGTCCTGATGGAGATGCAGGCAAGACTCCTACTGTCTTCAATGCTAAAATATGATTTAGTGCTTATAAAACCAGAAAAAAAACAAATGTATTTCCAGTTATAAAAAGAATCATGCAGGAAAACTCCCTTTATTTTCCATTTCTGCTCATAGATAAGCATGTAAAATAATCTCTAATTGACTGATACACACAGAAAGGCAAAAAAAGTTCTGCCACAGGATAATATTACACATAAATTTCCACTAAGTATTTGCATAGGTCTTTCACATAATCGTCTCTAATATAGCTAAGAAAAGTCATAGATCTTTCATTTTCAGTCCACTGGCTGAATTGTTTTCTTTCTTGTTCTTGTTGCTCTGCATTTTATTTTTTAAAGGTAGTGTCTTTTCATCTGTCACACAGTGATGGTGAATCTAGTGAAGTTTGAATTTTGCTGTTAGTTTTTTTGAAATTTATCTATAATTTTTGACATTTCATAGAAGTTGCATCTTTAACTCTTAGAGCGACTGGGATGAAAAATATGGTACCTGGGCTGCCTTTTGGGAATTATTGTGCTGTTGAATTCAGTTGAAAGGAAACAGCAATGATTTCTTATATTGCTTCCCAGTTCTCTCTAAAATGGAGATGTATGAGGTAGGTGAAAATATTTGTAGGTGAGGGAAACATGCAATGGCTGGCTGAACTTCTTTGAATTTCAGTCTGGTGGTGTTTTGAGGTTAATGTTAAGGGTTAGGCCAGTTCTTGTGTTATTCAAATAAGTTTACCTGTCCTTAATAGAGCTCTTGAAGCAGATGATTTAGTGTGATATGATGACTGTCTAAAATTATTTCAGAATAACAGAGATTTAATTATTTGTGAAAGCAGACAAAAGGATATATGCCTGATGTTTGGATGTGTGATTTTTTTCTAGAACAATTTAATTTGAAAGTAGGACATTACTTTTTCAAAAGTTGAATTAGTTTATAATGGGAAAGATAATATCCCATGAGCCAAACTGATGTCAAGTGTTGCATTACATATCCAGGAGTCACAACTCTGAAACAGAACAGATAATCCTGGGATATGAGAAAATAGAGCTGGAACAGATGTATGGCACCCTATGGGAGAGCTCATAGCTATTTCTGAGCCAAAGTAGTACATGTATTTAAACCCTTTCTTGCTTTTTTTCCTGCATTTTGTTTGCTACTTTTACTAAATCAACTCCGTTTCAAAACAGCCCTTACCTCCTGCTTGATTGAACAAAGACAGAAGATCTGATATCAGTTTTTCAGACAAGAGTAGTAGCCACAGCAAACAGATGTGGGACATTTGTTTTAGAAATTGTAGTTTAGAAGATGCAAGCTTCTCCACAGCTGAAAAGCAAACAGGAAAAGAATAGTTATTAAAGAGAAATTAGAACGATGGTAGCATTATCATGTTTTGTCATTGAGATCAGTGGGACCTTTTAACAATCTTCTTTTAGACCATAGACAATGTTCTGAATTTTAAATGGCACCTGCTTCGCATAGTATGGTTGCAGGTCAAAATGTTCTTTGGTAAAGTGGAAGGTTTTGTGGTTTTTCTGATAAGTTTTGGTGTTCTTTATTCATTTCATCGTATTAAACTTAGCAAACACAGGACCTGATCCAGTAAATATTTAACCTTACAAGCAGCCTGACGTGTGGACATGACTCTGTCCAGTTCTCCCATACATTTAGCAGTGCTGATACTCAGACTCCTCTGAATAAATTATTCTAACAGGTAAGCCTGGAAAATGTCTTCAAACTAAATACATTTTGGATGGGAAAATGCAAAAGGGAGAAGTTGTACTTTCAATTCACAGAAAAAAAAGAGAGCATATCTACTCTTCAGAAGGCATTTCAGAGCTGTATTAACAACATTTAAGACAACTACCACATGTTTAATATCTTGAGAAATCTGAGCAGTCTTCCTGCTTTTTCTGCCAGAGGGAGTGACATAACAGGAACCATCTACATAGCTTTCCATTTTAAACCTAATTTCCATTCTCTTTGTTTATGGCTAAGGTCACATACTCTGGCAGTCACAAAAAATAGTAAATTACATTAATCTGTAAATCAAAATACTTCTGCCTCAGGATTAATTATTTGTAGCTCTCTTTACCATTGTCAACCTCCCTAATATTTGCAGGGGACACTTATTTCCTCTTCCCAGTCCCCTCTGCCTCTTCCCAAATCACATAATTAAGTTGTGAACTCCAGCAAGCAAGGGCAAGGAGGGAACACCATCCAAAAACCCCATCATCGGTAGCCGTTGGACTGAATGCGTACAGCCTATCTAAGAATGTCTGTCTGCTGTCCAGAATACTTGTGCTTAAAAAAGTTGAAAAGCCTTTACCAGCCTTGGGGGCAAAAAGAGAGAAGAAAGGAGAGAATATTAAGATAGAGCTAGCAAAAGAGACATTGCTTGCAGAGCTGAACAGATACAGAGACGAATAAGCCACCAAATATGGATGAAAGGGACTTCAGTGTATGTGAGAGAAAAAAAGGAGCAGGGAGAAGCAGTGGCACCAAAAGAAAGAAAAGATAGTGATAATGGACAAGAGAACTATGTACAATTTCTCAGAAAAGTACACCAGGAGTGAAAGTCAAAGCTATACAGGGTCTATATACAAACTTCTCAAAATCATGGAAAAGAAATACTAAAGTCTTGTTTTGCATAGTGAGAGTGAAAAGCCCTACAGTTTTTAGATTTACATTTTCACACTTCCCTGGATTAAACTAGCAAACTTTATACTATGAACATCATAGCACATGATTGAAAAGCAGGAAGAAAGGCTAAAAGATAACTATTAGCGTGGGGGGCAGTTAGAGGGATTGTAAGAAAGAAAGAAAGTTGGAAATGTGTTTGTGCGCACGTGTGTGTGTGCATGCGTATGCACCTGCAGGGGTGTTCCAAAACATCCATCCAGGCTTCTGAACTGAGGATTAGAGTGTGTACTTGTCACTGCTGTCATAGTGAATATTAAAATAAACAATCACTTTTGGCCAGACTTTGCCCTCTCATGGCACTGCTTACCTATGCAATCATGTAATTAATATTGTCTAAATCCTTGACTGAGATCCTTAGAGAAAGACTACCTCTGTGAGACTTGGGCTGAGCCTCATGCAGTGGTTTCCCAAGGCCCTAGGCATCTGTGGGCTACTGGAGAGGTAAAAATAATAATATGAAGGGAAGCCTGCACTAATACATAACCCCTCCAAAACTCCCCCTGAATTTTACCAATATGAAGACCTATCATCTGCCTTTATCTCTGATTTCCTACAGTCTTAAAGTCCTTGCAGAATAAAATCAAACCACAGCATGACCTGAAATGTCATATCTGTGCAGAGAATATACTTTTGAATGCACCATAAAAAAGAATTAAAGAGAGAGCATCGATATCTATATGTATTTTGGGGATACAAAAGTAAAGGAATTCCACAGAGTTGCAGAGCAGATGATTGTATAACCAGGAGTGACTGACTCATGCTAAAAAAGGAAAATTTAGGCTGCATGTTAGGAAAGCTTTTTGTCAGTGATGATTTTGGAGCTTTAAAATAGTCCCTGGTGAGAATAAATGCTGGCCTTGGATGTCCAATTTCCCAAAAGAAGGAAAAGGTGAGCTCTTCACTTGGCCTCTGTCCTTTTTGCTCTTTGAAAAGGTCCTTCCCTCCAGGAGAGAGAGAAGGCCTGGAAGGGCCAAAAGGGGGCAACGGCCAGGTAAGGATGGGGTGGGAAAAAGAGATACCATCCCTGAGCCACAGTACTGCAGGGATTCCTGGCAGGGTTGTAGTCTGTGTTGCTGAAAAAATTTCCTCTGTAAAAAAGCTTTCAGCTGAAAAAATGTGTCTTCATCAAACTCATGATAATTTCTGATATGATGCATTCTCAATCTGCCTGTCGGTGCCAAAGTGTTCTCATTGTTTATACTATTGCCTGACTTGTCCCAATGTACTTAGCATGATTTAAAGCTATTTAGACATTTTAGTTGCTGGCTTCTCTATGGTTCTTTTGCTTAAACCTACCTTCACTGAGAGTGAAAGACTGCCATTGTGATTCAAGGACCTGTATGTCTGACCTCCATACCATGCAAATTCATGGAATTTATGCTAGAGGATACACAGATAAATACTAGGGCTTTTGTAGAGGGGTGTCACATCTCATAAATCTGTTAAAACACTCTGAAGGAGACTGTAAGGTCATGTTTTAAGATTCTCTGGTTATCAGCAAAGTATATTGCATTTTCAAAAGTCATTCAACAGAGA
The DNA here is from genome assembly GCA_013400535.1 of Scopus umbretta. NCBI lineage: Eukaryota > Metazoa > Chordata > Aves > Pelecaniformes > Scopidae > Scopus > Scopus umbretta. The sequence goes on from VZTL01063770.1 coordinate 39,531, forward strand.
CTCACAAAAGACTCTTATGGAAATCAAGCTGCCGCTGGATAGAAGGGAAGGCCTTTCTGTATTAGGAGCTGACTACTAGAAAATCAAAGCAGATATCTGGAATGGGCTGACGTTTCTGATGGAGTTTCTTAGGCATTTGTGTTGGGACCACTCAGGTTCTGGAATGGTCTGGGAAAGGAGGTAAACAGTGAGAAAAGATGCTCGCAGAAGAACCTTGCAATATCACGTTACCAGTTCATAGCAGCAGGGGGAAAACATCAGCAGAAATATCATTCTTTGTTTGCTCTGTTTCTTTTATTCTTTCTGAAATATCTGCTACTGGCTATTGTCACAGCTATTGAACTAAGTGGCCTTTTGACCCAACAGTCATGTTCATCTGAGTCAGACAATTTAGAAATGTGTGGCCTTTGTTCTTTGTAGTGTGTGGTCAGTATTTTTGGTTCACTGTGATCTTGAGGTACAGACCTTTTCACTTAAAAGTTCTTCATGAAGATTTTGCTGTGTCATCTTACTGTCCTTAACCTTGTTCACATTACCAGTTTCTTACATTCTTCATTTCTGGGGAAGTATTTTCCTTCTTCCAGATGGTTTTATCCATTCCAAAGTGCAGAATAAATATTTAAATGGAAAAAGGGGAAAAAAGCAATCTTCTATGATAGGGGAAAGGAAATTTTTACTTGCTGAGAGTTGAATAGATCCTTTCAAACACATTTAACAAGCCTCCCACTAACACAGACTTTATTGTTACACAGGAATAATGCAAATGTTTGTGTGTATATGTGTGTGTGTACATACAGATGTAAAAAATGATGGTGGGACATGTAAAATGATATAATGGTTCATATCTGCTGTACTGGTTGCATGTAAGCCACCCTTGCTCCAGGATATTAGACAATGAATATTAGATAGGATTACCTTCACTGTCCCAAGGTTGTCGTTTTCTTCTGCTTCCTTGGGACACAGACATTTCATGAAGCTCTTGGGTCGTTCACGAGTTAGCCAACTCTAGGCTGGTCCAGGCTGTTCACTAATGCCAGCAGTGGTGAATTGCTAATAGGGATGCTTGTCCACTACCGGTGTTGATTCACCAGCGGTGAGTAACTAAGTTGCCACCTCCCTTTGTCTGTACCAGCCCTTCTTCAGAGGATCCTGTTGGGGTAGAAACAGCAGAAACAGGTGGAGAGAATAGGAAGCAAAAGAACCTCTGAGGGTAACAGCCTTGTCTGTTGCAGCAAAGCAGC
>VZTL01063771.1:0-12665 GCA_013400535.1 Scopus umbretta
CCGCGGGGGCCGGGAGCCGCGGTGCGCCCGGGGGCTCCCCTCGCCTTCCCACGGGCTTCCCCGGCACGGCCAGGGCACCCCGGGGCTGCGGGGCGAGAGGGTGGCGGCGTCCCGGCGGGCACGGGGTGGGCAGGTGGTTTGGGGCAAGCCCTGGACGGGGGTTTGGTATCCAGTGCTTCTAGCAGCAAAATGGATTTAAAGTCTAGAAGGGAATGATCAGGATAATGGTACTACCTAAAAAAAAAAAAAAGGGGGGGGGTGTGCAGTCAATGAGCCTTTTAAAATACCATTTTTCACACTTGAGTGCTTCAGTAGGATCAGAGTGCTCTCCCCTGGGAGCCCGGGAGGTGAGACAGGGCTGCACAGGTGAGGTGTGATGTGAGGAGGCTGTGGGGCAGCGCTGCTAAAGCCATGGCTGCCTCTGACGGGGAAGGAAGCCTGTCGCTCATGGATCCCTAGCTATTGTAGGTTTCCCCCCACCCCCCTTTTTAATGTCGTGTTTATCTCAAGTAGCTAAGTGGTACCTTGGAAACTCTGCCCCCGTTGTTTGGATTGGGCGTTAATTGCTGGGTAAGATGTTTTCGTGTACCAAAAGATGGTGAACAGGGCAAATGAATCTTCCCTCCTGTCCTCAGCTGCACAGGACAAGAGAAAATGGAAAACATATTTTTTTCCACACTATATTTCTAATGCTTCAATATGAAGGGAATTGGTAGAAAGCACAATAAAAGAAGGGGGGGGGAAACAGGGGGAGGTGGTGTTAATCATCTCTTGCTTTGCTCTGAAATTCCAAAAGATCCAGACCTTTAAAGACTTGTCTTTTTTCTATTATGCATGTAATTATGTAATAAAGTGCACCTGGTATTTATGGGGCAGGAATTGTGTGTCAGGGCTCTGATGCAACTGAGCCCAGCTTTATTTAACTATTGGGTGTCACCACTGAACCCAGGATGTCAAAAGCATACTGTGGGTATGAACCTCCTTGAAGAATCTGGTGGTGATATAAGTTAGACCTCTTCAGGAGTTACAGGTATTGGGTATTATGATGAGGGCCTGTTGGCAGATCAAATGTTGTCTGTGGCATGTTAGCAGAGCCACCATGTGGACTGACTTACGTTAAAATGAATCCAGTTCCTTCCATTGAATATGTTCTTTGAAGCTATGTGTTTTGCCAGACACCTTCCAGGAAAAAAGTTTTCTCTCCAGGAGAACAACTAGGGTGATAGTGGAGTGGGAGGAGGCAGGGAGGGAGTACACGGCTGCTCTGTGGTGGTTGCAGGTATCTAAATGCGTCTTCTGCTTGATGGCTACTTTCAGACACTAGGCCATTCCCACAGCTGTGAAGAGCCACCCAGTCCAGACCGCTGCTGCATTTAAGCAGAAACTTTAGTGGGCTAATCTCCGTGTTCCTGTGTTCTGGAACACGAAATCTCTGCAGCGATGCTGAGCTGACCAAGAGCATATGTAAGAAGGGAAACTTCAGCTTTAAGACTTAATATTTTTTTTAAATGCAGAACTCTCCAAGCACTGCAACGAACATGCTTAAAGAAGGTCATGCAACCAGCTCTCCTGCTATGAAAACTAATTTGAAAAAGAAAAAAAAAACACTTAAAGATGGACTGTGCTAGGAAGCTCTCTGATGAGAGGTGCCCAGAACAGGTTCTAAAGATAGAGGAGGTCCTAGAGAAGAAAAGGCTCCAGGCAGACCTTATTGTGGCTTTTCAATATATAAAGGGGGCTTGTAAGAAAGACTGAGAGAGGCTTTTTACCAAGGCCTGTAGTGACAGGACAAGGGGTAACAGTTTTAAACTGAAAGAGGGTAGATTTGGGTTTGACATAAGGGAGAAATTTTTTTACAATGAGGGTGGTGAAACACTAGAACAGGTTGCCCAGAGAATGGATGTGGATGCCCCATCATTGGAAGCGTTCAAGGTCAGATTGGTCAGGGCTTTGAGCAAGCTGACCTAGTGAACATCTCTCCCTGCCCATGGTAAGGGTTTGGACTAGATGACCTTTAAAGGTCCTTTCCAACCTAAACCATTCTATGATTTCTCACTGAGAAGCCCTACAGATGCTATTCCTGAGCTGAAACAGCAGAAGCCTTCAAGAAGGTGTCTGGCCTAATCAAGACAACTGGCTGCAGGTGTGTGCAGCCCCCCCCCCAGCTGTGGCTCTGAACTAATGAGAGGCAAACATGACTGGGTCTCTTCTTGCCAGCTTGCTCGGAGCTAGAGGTTGATTTGCCCTGGTGGCCCTGCATCTCCCTGGTGATGAGGATTGCTCAAAGTTTAGAAGCTTGGTGGTGGAAATCTTGACTTTAATCTGGGACCATGCTCTTGTGGGCAGGTTTTTCTTGTGCAAGAGTTGTGAAGATACTTAGGGACATTCTGTCCTCTGGGTAGTTGTTGGACCTTCTGAAGGAACACAAGTCCTGCAAAACCTCAGTGTACTAGTCCTTACCTTTTGCTGCAGTCTTTAGCCTGAAACTCTTAGCGAGTGGAGCATCAGCCCTTGTTTGCCAGTTGCCTGCCACTTGTGAGCTCTCTGCTCTTCCTGGTCTTTTCAGTCTCCTTCTGTCTCTATGCTGATGGCAGGTCAACCAGAAGCCTCCGATACCTTGAGGCAGGTACCACATGGACCATTAACCTTAGTTACAGGAAATTAAATTGAATAAAAAGAGCATTTTCCATGTGAAAGGTCTGCAGTGGGTGAGTTTAATTGCTTTCCCTCTGAAGCAAAGCCAGGTCTGGAGTGGTCTGACTCTGCAGCAGCGATTTGTTTTCCTGATGCTGGGGGTTCTGCTGTTTTCCCCTCTCTGCTGCTCTCCCTCACCAGGGCAGGCCCTACAAAGCAAGGGACAACTTGGAGCCAAAGACGAGGAGTGAGGACTGGCTTGTCACCCATCAGTCCTCTGTAAATGTTCTGGTTGCTCACATGCTGTGGCTGCCAGGGCACATCTGAAAATGCAGCTGAATAGAGCAATGCTTGAATGATGGATGAGAGAAAGGATGGAACAAGAGCATTACTCTTGTTTGGTGCTTTAGAGACTTACCACTTTCTGAAAAGTGTGCTTGCCTGGTCTCAGAGGATGTTCTTCATCCACATAATCTTCCTTACTCCTTGGGATACACGTATGCATACATGTGTGAGGGAAGGGGAAAAGCAAGTCCTATGAGATTGATCATAAGCAGATGTATACAAGGTGAAGAAAGTACAACTCGGGGCTTTGGAGCAGAGCTGCTTTGAGACAGGCAAGTAACTTTCCTTCTGTGCAACTCCTGGGTGTGTAAAATGAAAATAAAGGTACTTATATGCTGACCAAGTCACCCAGCTGAAACTCTTAAGCATGTATACATTGCCAGGTTTCTTCTCTCTGTGTGTGGAGGGAGAAAAACCCTTCGATGTGCTGTTCAGAAACACTTCACCTTGTGTCTTGAGGCAGGAGAGCTGTCAGACTTTTTTGTACTTGGTGACTATGATTTAGGCCTTAATTCCTGAGGTGGAGCTGTAAAAGTGAAGCTGTGCTGAGGAGGAGCACAGCCACCTCTGCTACAAGGATCATCTAGAGTTGGCCTGTGAACACAGGGACACGTCAGACTCCTTCCCCATGGTGGAAAGTTTCCATTTGTTATGAGCACACTCATGAGCATCTCCAATTCCACATATTCACCATGTCCCTACTTGGAAGGAAGGAGAACTGATTTTCTGGAGCTACCTGTGCGGTGTGTTCTAGCCTAGAAGACTGAACAAGAGTTGTAAAATGGTTCTGCTGGATTTACCATTGACTGGAGAAGGCTTTATGTGACAAGTTCCATGATTGCAATAATACAATTGCTTCCAAAAAGAAAAAACAGTGTGTGGGAGTACTGAGGGAATTCAAAGTGAATGATTCTTTCCACCACTGAAAGCTCTGGCAGTTGCTAATGGTTAATTTGCTAAAAACACAAATGCCACTAATATTGTGCATGTGGGTATTTCCTGCACCAGGTCCTAAGTGGTGCAGGAGAGTATCATGAGGAAGAAGACTGCTGGAGACAAAAAAAGTTCTTCTTCTTAACTGGAGCTCAGCTCAGCTGAATGCATGATTTGGAAGGTATCTGGACTGTATTTAGAAAACTGAGTATCTCTAAGGAGAACAAGTTTCCAACTTGCCGTTTGTAGGCAAAGCTGCTGCAATCTAGGCACAGCTCTTGTACTTCCATGCAGTGCATCTTGGTTGCGATGAGCCCAAAAACTGAGCAGTGGGCTGCACCTATATGATGAACGCAAAAGCTGAGCAGTGGGCTGCACCTATTTTAGGAGAAAGAGTGGGTGATATTTTCCTCCTCCTCCTCCCTTGCCAGGACTAGGAACAGAGCGCCAGTCTCAGTTCCAATATGGCCCAGCCTTACTGTGAGCTGTAATTGACAGTAGATTAAGCTGTAGCTTTTCTGCTGAGCAGTTGTGCCTTTGAGGATGTGTAGTTCTGGAGTGACTGTTTCCTATGTGGAGTCTATCTGAGGGGTGATGAGTAAAAAAAATTACTCTCGGTGAGTGAGAGAGGCTGTGTGCCACCATGGAGGGTTGCTAACATCATTACCCTTCCTTCTTTCATGATTGCAGATGGGAAAAAGTTGACTGACCTAAGGGAAGAGGGAGAATCAACGCTAGCAAGAAGAACAGAAGTCTTTCAATTAGATGCCTTAAACTTTATGACCCTTTAGTAGAGACCAAGTGCCTTTTCCAGCCCAAAGAGCGTGAGCATTTGAGTTCCTCTGTCCCCTACTGAATGAGTCTCTTATGTCCTAGGTTTGGATGGCAAGTTGCACTCTAGGCAAGGAGCCAGAAGTGGAATTCACCCATACACAGTCCTCTGGGATTGTGTGATGAGTCACTTGCTCGGACCAAAGCCATCTGTTGTAGCTGCAGGGAAACTCCTTGATCTGCTACACAGGGTAACCTGGTTTAGTAAGTGGCAGTGATCAAATCTGTACTTACTGCTCTCTGCTGTTTCATGTGCGAATGTGGGCCCCGCTTCAGCAGCACCTGTGTCTCTTGTAACAACTCTAGGAACAATTTTTTCGCCTCTTGCTTCTGAGCTGATTTTGGGCTTCATGTGTAGGACTCTTCAGGCTGGAACTAAACTATCTCAAAGTATTCCCTTGCTCTCCTGTGTGTCTTCTCCATAATGTTAATCTTGGCTCCAGCCCACGTTTCAGCCCACAGCTACACCACGCATGCAATGAAACTTTAGTCTCCTGTTTGGAGATGGCCAAACCTGAGCTATAATGGGGGGAACAGGTTAGGTTCTGTCTTCCCTTAATGCTGAGTGGAAGCCCACTGTATTGGCCACAAAGATGCAGGTAAAAAACAAATTGGGAAGACTAAAAAAGCTTGCACGAGAAGATCTCCTAAGGTCAGTGGAGCTCCTGTTATTGCAGGATCTCCAGGGCCTGAACACTGCTGCTTTTTGGTTGCTGGCTCTAGTCTGTTCACCACAGGACACTAGAAGGGCATCAGCACGCCATTTCTGGAGCCTAATATTAAATTCCTTATGAGGCAGAAATGTAGGCACAATGTCAAATCCAGGAAAAAAAAAAAAGTTATAGTATATAATGTCTGAACCCAAGCAAGGTTCAACAGGATCCCTCTGGAATAAACTTTGTATATATAATTTATCTTTTTTAAAGAAAACAACCAACCCTAGGAGGCGGCAGCACAGGCAGTGTAGAGCACACAGCACTTGGAATGCTATTGCTGCTTCTCAGTGGGGTCTCTTGGCCGCTCCTCACCCTGCCCAGAGTCATGCGAAAAGCTCTTGCTTACAGGAGAAAGCAAAAGTAAACTATGAGAGAAATGGTGTGGGGATCTACAGAAAACACGAGCTTGACTGTTGTTTTCTGCAGCAGAAAATACAGTCTTGAAAACTTCGGCTCTGGCAAAAATGGGATGTCTGAGGTGAAAGAGTGGTGTGGGAGGTGGCTTTGCTTTGAGCTGGGGATGGGATCATGTGCCCACCTGAGATCCCTTCAAACTTTAATTATTCTTTGGTTTTCTAGGATTTTGTTCTTTGTGGGTTTTCCTACCTAGAGGGGCAAAAAAAAAAAGTACATCTCGAAGGAGGCTATTGGTTTGCAGGCTTTAGGAAAAAAGCCTGAGAGGTCTGCTCTGGTTTCTTGCAGGGTTGCTTGCAGACCTTCAGATGGTGTCTTCAGTGCTAAATAAAAACAGGAATTTTGTTTTTATTTCTAATGTGTAAGCTAATGCTGTCAAGCCCGATAACTTGTTACTGAACTAAAGCATCTCTCTTGAATTTGGATGTTGTTTTAAATTTTAAAATTGCCCTCTTCTTGTTTGGGCTGTCCTGTTGTTTTAAATCAAAGCTGGTCAGGTTTTCTTGCTCCCCCTGCCACCCTCTCCCCACCCCCAAGATATTTTGATTAAAAAAGAAAAAATTTTCTGAATAAGAGTAACTTCATCAAAATGTTTCTCCTCAGGTTGAACTCTTTCCAAGAGCAGTGCAGCAATTTATACAAATGTTTGCACTGTAAGTGGAGGCTGAAATGTCCTTAAATAACTTGTGCAGAAGTTGTTGGGTAGGAAGGTATGCTTTTTCCTATACAGACCTCATCTGCTATTTCAGGGGTTCTTTAGGGAATGAAAGTGCAGTCTGTAAAAGCTGTATTGCAAGGGTGTGCCATCTGCTCGGTTCGAGAATATAGTTTAGTACGTTTGCATAAGCAAACGTTATCTCCTGCTGTGTATACTTAGAGAAACACGGAGGATTTCAGAAACAGCCTTCCTTACTCTCTTTATGCTGATGTTTTTCTTTGGGCATAGAAATAGCTACTTCAGTGTGGTTTAAAACAAATGAACAATGTTTTGGGGTTTTTTTGTTTGTTTTTTTTTTTTTTTAAATAAGAGGACAACACATAGGATACATAATTCAATCCAAATCCGAAGTGTCACTGAGGTGAAGAATTTGGGAGCCAAGAAAGAACCAGATGCTTGTGTTGTGACAGTAATCCTTGGAGTTTTTGCTGTGAGCTTGGGGTTGTGGCAAATTTGGAAAGTTATAAACCCTTCTGTTTCAAGCCCAGAGTTCCAGCTGCTGCGGTTTAGGAGGACGCTATTTGTTAGAGAGTAGTTTGTTCCTTTACTGGCTGTTCAAAAACAGATTTATTTATTTTTAACATCTTTCTGAAGTCTGAGGGTGGTCAGAAACAGGTACCTACTTCATCCAGCACAGAAATTCCTAGTTTTTCTTTCTGGCTGTCCTGGAGACTCCCTAGTGACATTGGTTAGAGGACAAAATTTCAAAAAAGGAAAAAGATAAATATTAACATGCTTTGTATTTGTCTTACTTCCATTTATGCTGCACAGATACTGTTGCAAACAAATGAACTCATGGGAATGTCCGTCGCAGACCGTAAGTCCACATAGCATATTTGCACAAAGTAGAACTTTTAAATGAAAAATATTAATCCTGGAACAATTACGTTAATGTGACTGAGGCTGTGCTTGACATACCCAGAGTCTGTTGCTTAGTTTATGCTGCTTTGGATATTTAATACTTCTGGCAGGAACGCTGGAAGAAAATTGTGGGCCAAGGTTATTTGACAGATTGTGTTTGGCAATTAAGACTTATTGATATTAGGGCGCAAAGTCAGACAGGGAAAGGCTGAAAGGGAGTGCTCCTCTGAGCTCCATTTGTTTTGTGGTCAGACAGGAGTGGTGCTCATATCTCATGAGAGGGCAGGAAAGAGGTTCTGTAATGCCTGTCACTGTCTCGCAACTATTTTCCTTCAGGGTCTCAGCTTCCCCCTGTTGCGTTGGCAGTGGGAAGAGCAGCTGAGTTCAGCGCCGACAGGTACGTGCTTCATTCACTGCCTCAACTGCTGTAGCCCATCCGGCTGAATCCTGCTTCGCATGATTTCAGGGTTTGTATGAAAATGAAGCACCTCTTTCTTGCACAACGGCAGACAGCAGCAATTCAGTGGCTTTTGTATACATACCCTGTGCTGAGACTTTCCATTGTAACTAGCAGCCCGCGTGCTTGCTTGCCGGATGCGTTCCCTGCCCACTGGCTTGGCTCGGTGCCTTGTCAGGCCCACGACCAAGTGCTGTCGCGCTGTGGACTGATAATCCCCGATGGTCTCGCAAGGAGCAGCTTACGTGTGGGTGCAACGGAGAACATGGAGAAGCCCTGGTGGGATTCAAAGGTTTTGCTTAGCGTGAGATGGTGGAAAGGAATCCACAGTTATGTTCTTGACAACCTTTGCTTGCAGCAGAAACTGTTGTTGCAACTTCTCGCCTGCCCTTAAATTCACATCCCTGCAGTCTTAAGCTGATGTGTAATCTCTGTGGGAAACGCAGACTTAATAATTGGACCAAGGACTCTTTTGTGTCAACAAGAGCCTCGTTTATTTTGCTTAAATGTTTGCAGCCATGTTGGTCATGTTCAGCTGTATGAATTTGGGACCGGCTCCTTCTGCCTGTTCCCATCTAGAGAATGGAATTCAGATGTGCTTTTTAAAATTTTTTTGTTTTTTTTTTCTCCTTCCCCTATCTCCAGTGTGATGATAGAACTGAAGTACAAATATTTGTCTTTCCTGGTCTAACACGTTTTTATATAGTGCTGAGAGCTCTCTCTTTATTCAGCTGTCTAACTGCTCTGTCCACCTTGAAATACAGAAAAAAGCTCAAGGTCAGTCTTCTGAGAAACAAAACTGTCACGGGCTTGGCTGGTAAATAGAGATGCACATGGCAGAGGCTTGGCAATGGGAAGGAGTTTGAGGAGCAGAAGTCTCTAAAGCAGACCTGACCCTGCCTCAGCCCTGCAGCGCAGAAGGCAGCAGTATGGTTATTGCTGACAAATGTTAGTGCAGGGCCTGGCTGTCACAGGGAGCATTTGGTACACGAGGTTGTCTTGAGATCCAGCTTGGACTGTCCCACCTCAGACCTAACTGCAGGCATCTGCAGGAAGTGAGGATTTCAGCTTGGAAGGTACAGATGGAAACTAGCACTATATTATAGTAGCAATATAGACAGCCTCCATCTGTGCGCATACAAGGAAGGGGAAGGGAGAGGTGCAACTAGTTTTCTGCGGTGCTGGAAATGGTCTGTTCCAAAGTGAAGTCCCTCAGCAGTGGTGGAGTTGCAGGAGTGATGGCAGCCTGGCTGACCCTCTTACGGCCCAGGGAAAACTTCCTTCTCATCTCAACAAATGCTGAGTGGGGGTAGATGCAGAGGAGGCTCATAGCCTTTTGTTCTTGTGTGGGGGTTTATTATTATTTTAAATAAAACCTGTGCCTTTTAGCTGGAGTTCCTCTAGCATCTACATGCAACATCGGTAGGATTGGTTTTCTGTGTTGTGAGGGAGGATTGTATGTGGTGGGAGCGGTGGTTCTGTAGCCAGGGAGAGGTTCCTATGTCAGAACTGCTTGTTCTTAAAATGAAATAACCTTTGGAACAGGATGGAGGGAGAATGGTGTTTGAACAAAATAAATCACCTTTTTTTCCTTCACCTCCTGCTTTTTTCCATTCTTCTAAAAATATTTTGCTGGAGATGATGCCCTTGAAGCAAACACCAAATGCTGACTTTCAAAGGGAAAGATTAGCACTGGCTCAATGGTGAATTTACTAAATCTGTTGCATGAAACTGCGTATATTTTCTATATCAAGACAACAGAACCTAGAAGCAAAACGTGCATTAAAAGTTTAAGGTAGGTTAATTGGAAGAAGGCCTGAAAAAGCACAAACATTAGTGTACAGGTGCTACATTGTTATCCCTGTCCCTCCTGATGCTTCTGCTAGACAGTTCACCCTGCCAGGCAAAATGTCTTTCTCCAGGATGCTAATTAAGCTTCCTTCCACTCTGTAGTGCAAAATCAAGGTGTGACTGACAGCAAATGAGAGAAGCCCTGCTTGCAGTTAAATGTTAACTTTGCCAAGCTTCCTCATAATTGCACCAAGATTCTGCCTAACTGTGTTGCTCTGATATCCCCAAGCTCATTTGCAAGTGGTGGGGAGGATCTGGAAGGGCTATTCATTGGGAACTTCTTGCACAGGCTTGGCCCACAGGCAAATCCCACCTGTTTTATTGCCATGTTTTGGAGGAATAGCTATTATGTCAGGCAAAGGCCCATTAACCAAATCTTTGGGCTGCTGGGAGCTGCTGCTGTATCCGTGAGACTTGTAAGGGGGAGAACGGAGCTGCATCCTGGGGCTGGGATTTGGCCCCTGCACTGAAAGTGCGGGATCTGCCCATGAGAGGTCCTGTGTTACTGTGGTGATGGCAGTAGGGTAAGTAACTAGATGGACTGGAACCTTGGTCACCGTCTGTCCAACTTCTTAATAGCTCTGTTTTTTTCCTGGGCTTTTATTATAAAGATTTTAATGGAGTTAGGTGGTGTGATGCTCCTGATTGATCTGGGCTGTGTGCAAGCACAGGAAGAGCAGAGGTATTCACTGGAAGTATATTGTGAATATATTGAGGTCCAATTTAAGGTGCATTGGAATCTTTTTAATAAGCTGCTCTGTAAATGTTGCTTGTGACTTTCTGATGTTCCTCTGTGTCTGAAGCACCCTATTCGAGTGTGGCTTGCGAACCAGCTTTGCCTCTGGAGAGTGCAGAAAGAAAGGTGAGAGGAATGAAAGAAGTATAATGGAATCACACCAGTGAGCCTACACTTAGGCCAGAGGTGGTCCTGCCTCAATGCAGTTGGATGCTGCCCCAGATATTATCAGACCCAAGAGAGCTCAAAGCACCTGAATATGGGCTTTTATAGGAACAGGGTGAAGGAACTCTAACCAGCTGTCACAGGGAGCAAATACAGTGCTGAACACAGGGAATGTGGAGGGAAGTCATGAATAGTGGTAATATAGCATATACCAGTTTTCATGTGGGTAAGAAATGAGAGTAAGTGCTTAGATATTAAAGAATACCAAGTCTTGAGAATCTTGCCTCCATCCTCCTGGTAATCCTATTTCTTACTAGTATAACACTAGCAATATTATCAGATAATGGAAATGGCAGGAAAGCTGACTAAATGTTGTAGATGACATATGGTCAGCTTAGTTTTGTAGAGAGAGGGAAACCAAATGAGGAGTCTAAGAGCTGGATCACAGCAGAGGGAAGGGACCTTCTCTCCCCTCAGACTTCTCCCTATCAAAGCATTAATAACCAAATTGTTTCTCTTCCTTTGCCCTTCTCTGGGATAGATGGAAAATTTTTTTGTTTGTGTGGGTTGTTTGTTTGTTTTCCTGAGGGTGGTCAAACACCAATAACAGGTGTCCCAGAGAGGTTGTAGAGTCTCCCTCCATGGAGGTATCTAAAACCCGACTGGGCAACTGGCTCGAGGTGACCCTGCTTGAGCAGTGGCATTGGACAAGATGATCTCCAGAGGTCCTTTCCAACCTCACCCATTCTGGGATTCTGTGATTTATAGTAATGTCCTTTTGAGAGGTGCTGTATAGTCAAGCCTTATACCATGATAGGCACCAAACACGTAAGTGGCCTGCACCTTTCCCTTTGTGGCGAAGAGGTGCCACAGGGGCAGTGATTAAACCTTTCTTATAGTAGGGTGTGAGCTGCAGGATTTGCCTCCTGTTACTGGCCTAGATGCAGAGCAGAAACCCTAGTCCTGAATATTTGCTCTGCTGCAACTGTTGGTCTTGATACCCCTAGGGAAATGCCGCAGCCCTTCCCTGGCATAAGGGTACATGAGACACAGGGAAGCCATGTGTTTAGTATCCTCCAAGACTCATCTTGCACAAGCTTTGGTTATCAGGATCAAAGATTAGGCTAGATGGAGGTGTCATCTTGGGGAAGTCAGTTCACTAATTTTATAATAAACTTGGGATCAGTAATTCATGTAATTGCAAGAACAAAATTCCTTTCAGGTCTGTTTGCAAAGACTGAAGCTTGCCAGGGTTTGAAAAACAGGCTGGGGTCTCCAGGTGAGATATCAGCAGAGCATCAGAGGAGGAGAACGGGATGCTTGAGTGCTGCCTGGAAGAGAGACTACAGATCTGTCATCTGGGGAGCAGAAGCCTTGTTGTGCAACTGCTAGAAAGAGTCAGAGGGAAGTGACTTGGTGGTGCTGAGGAAGGGGAATGCACCCCAAGTACTGCACATGAGGCAGCTTCTTGGCCATTCAGTACTGCAGCAGGAAGGAGAGAGCTGTGTGCTGTGAGCTGCAGGCTTTATAATACTGTCCCTCTTAACCTGGTGTTTCTGAGGGTCATGCAGTAGAAACTGTACAGGGAGCAGATCTTGGGCTTTGAATGTCTCGGTCACTGTCCCCTAAGCTCTGAACGTGTTGCTTGCGGGCCTCTGCCTCTTTTTGCACACTTGAGTCTCAGCATCTGTAAAATGGAGATGACTACTGCTGTGGGCATATCATTGCAAAATCAAGAGACCTTTCAGTAATTGTACATTAACTGTATGGGGGAAGCTAAAACTCTCAAAATTCTTTTGTTACCTGAGCAGGCCCTGCAGGCATCTGGAGTGGCAGTTGCCACAACAGCAGGGCTGCCTGAAAGTAGATGATCAGTCCTTAACAGAATGAATTAATCTTGTCATTGCTTATTGTTAGTTAAGTAAACATCTAATAGCCTTGGATTCATAGGCAGGACTCTACTTTTCTTTTTTCCCTTCCTCCCTCACCTTTTTTTTTTTTTTT
>VZTL01063771.1:12693-32837 GCA_013400535.1 Scopus umbretta
TTTCCTTTTCCTCTCTTTCCTTAAAAGAAACTTGACTGCTTTTAGACCAGTAAAGCACCTAAAGATCTCATAAAAGATATGCTCAGTGCTTTCACCTGTAGGTTAAGGAGAGAGAAGCAAGTATCAGTGTTGACAGCAAAGAGGAGGCAATTTGTAACCCTGTGCACGTAAGAGTAGTAGCTCTTGCTCAGCGATGTTCCAGCCACCCTGGGTGAGGAGCAGCAGGAGCTCAAACTGGGAGGTGGAGTGGCAGCAGGAGGCCTGTGCTGAGTAGGGCCTTGACTGGGTCCAGCTTGCAAAATTTTTCAGCTGTGTTATTGCACCTGCAGCCATGATCTTAATTAGCTTTCCTTTCACAGGAAATAAAAATGCTAAATCTTTTGGCTAGATTCAGCAATGGACATTAAGGCTAGCACGAGGGTGTCAGGGTGAAAATGTGTGTGAACGGAGTGCTAATGAGTCACTGTATGAGAAATTTAACTGTTGGGCTTGTCCAGGAAGCTTTTACATAGGTGGCCTTGTCTGGTAAAAGAAGGGAGAGTTATGTTCTACAGAGTTGCCTTGGGCAGTTACAAAGCTGCAAAGCTTTCACACCTGGAGTGCTGTGTCCAGTTCTGGTCTCCCCAGTAAAAGAAATGTATGGGCTTACTGGAGTGAGTCCATTGCAGGGCCATAAAGATGATTAAGGGACTGGAGCACATTTTGTATGAGAAGAGGTCGCGAGAGCTGGGACTGTTTAGCCTGGAGCACAGAAGGCTCAGTGGGGATCTCGTCAATCTGTATAAATACCTGGTGGAAGGGAATGAAGAAGAGGCAGTCAGATCTCTCTCAGTGATGCCCAGTGACAGGACAAGAGGCAATGGGCACAAACTGAAACACAGGAAATTCCACCTGAACACAGGAAAATAACTTTTTTTAAAAGTGTTTTTTTTATTTTCACTGTGAGGACAGTCAAAGACTGGAATAGGTTACCTGGGAGGTTCTGGAGTCTCCATCTGTGGAGATATGGGGAACCTGACTGAGCAACCAGTTCCAGCTGACCCTGCTTGAGCAGGGGTCTTGGATTAGGTGATCTCCAGAGGTTGCTTCCAACCACAACAGTTCTGTGACTCTGGGAACAAACTTATTTCTGGGCTTTCCAAAATGAGAGACGAAGAAATACATAGCACAGTGAAGGTAAAAGCTCCTTTCTGTAGGAAATGCCATTGGACAAATTCGGATGCTTCATGAGGAGAAGGCTATTCCGCAGTGACTCCTCACTTAGAGTTGTAGCTTGTCTCCTTTCTGCCCAAGTGCTTTTTTTTAATCCTGCTGATCCCACATGAGTTCTTCCACGTTGTTGCATAAAACAGGACTCAACGTGGTATAAACTTCACCAGCGTGAAGCAGGCTGTCTTCAGAAAGAGTCCTGAAGAGGTTATAAGGCAGCAATAGTGGAAGTAGGCAATTCTGAGGATACAGAAATGAATCTCCCGTTATCTAATGAACAATTCCTTTGTCAGCAAAGATTTGAAAGGATTTCAGCCTTTATATGCTCCTTAGAAAACATATCTGTGGGGAAGGAGCAGAGGTGTCAAGAAGTGAATGAACAGGGGGTGTTTTTTTTTTTTTTAAGTTGTCAGATATCTTCTCCCCTCCTCTTCAGTCTTCAGTACAGCAGGTCGGTTATCCTGATTCAAATTACTTTAAAAACCATAAGGTGGAGGGGAGAACACTTTAGTTTGAGTAACTTTTTTGTAAAAAAGATGTGGTGATCCTGACCTTGGTACTTTCTGCTTCTGAGTAGTCATAACACCTTCCATAGCGTTGTTGCCTGCATACCTTGACCTCTAGGAGAGGATATTCCCTGTAGTCCTAGACTAAGGCAGTTGCCCCTTTATAGCCCTATTACAGCAATTGGTGGTTGAGCTAAAGCAGCCTGAAGGGAAGCCATCAGCTCAGCTGGTGTGACATGTAGGATACTGTAGGGTTACAAAGCGCGAGGATGGGATGCTTATGGCCCATTAGGCGTTGTAAGTTACTATCTTCTGCAAGGGTAGGAATTGCTATTTCAAATTGGATTGTTAGTAGAGGTTCCCAAGGAAAACATGCTCCAAGACTTGCCTGTCCTCTTTGGATTTAAGGGGCTGCCTCATCCAGCAGTGAGCTACACCACACAGGCACTTGCTGCTCCCAGGTTCTAAGCTGCATTGGCAGGACGCAATGTAAGTGTTGAGACCAAGATGGAGGCGTAGAACAGTTATGAAGTTTTGTCCTCTACTGGGATTTACAGTGCATGAGGTGGAGTCTGAGTATAAATCATTCAGTTGTTGCCCTGCTCCGCTTCTCCAGTCTGGTTTAGCGGGGAGGGAGGTCAAGTTAATAGTGCTGCAGCACGTATAGCATGGGTGCATCTGTAAGCCAGCCTAACTTCAGCCACAAGCTCCTAGCTTCTGTCCTCATGAGCAGCCTTGCTGTCTGGGTGATCTCATTCAAAGACGTGTGTGGGATTACTTCTCCGTGAGGCTCTAGCCCCTACTGCTATGTAGTCCTGAAGGAGGTGAGGGGCTGTTTTCTCATCTTTCTGTTTCAGTATGAGCTGTATGAAAAGGGTAGGTGGCAGTCATTCTTGTCTGCCCGTGCAATACTTTGTTTTTTGAAGCAGGACAAGTTCCCCGTGTCTGATACAGGGATACAAGTCTCCACAAGGCAGGCAAGGGTCTTGCAAAGCTTTCTTAGTGGTAAGGATGCAATGTCAGACCTCAGTACCTTGTAGCGTTCACTGGGGGAGAAAATCTTTCCCTTTTGGACAGGACTCGGAGGGCTCTGCTTTGTTTGGTGAATATTAAGAAAACACTTCCTTGCATCATCATACGTAGAAGTATTCAGGGTTGTGGTCTTGGTGTGGTAGTCTCTCTTCGTAAATCTAAGAATTCAACAAACTGGCCCAACAGACATTTAAGATCACATCAAATGTCTAGTGAAGGTCTCAGACGATGAAATACTGGTATTAAAAATAGTCCTTCAGCCTTGTATTGGCAGTGTTGTGTACTTACAAAACAGTATTTGATTACATGGCCATGGCTCCTCAAATAATACACTGTAGAATACAGGTAGCATGTCTTTTTACTTGAGTAAGCCAAACGGCATGAGAAACTAATAAATCTGGAAAATACACTGTGTCACTGGAGATAAATTACTTGCTGCATATGCACTGTAATGCAATAGTGGGAAGAGCTGGGATTTCCAAAGGGCTTAAGATTAAATCACAGAATTATTCTTATTGTGTCTTAGTAGACCTCAAAAGCCGTACATTCTTCCATGACAGAAAGATAGAGCTCTCTCCTGTGTTTTGTAGGATACCTCAGAGCAGGCTTTTCTTTTGACTGACTTTTTGTAAACAGTCTGTCAATTCCTGTTTTTGCGTTTTTCCTCTTTGAATCAATATTGAAAATACTTGGTTTGCTGAAAGATCCGAGGTAGGAAGAAGAGACACTCTCACATGTATGCAACTTTGACCTCTGAGTCCAAAGCCTGGGCAAACCGTAAAAGTAGTACTTTTTTTCCTTTTTTTATACCGCTCAGTATTAGCATATACTTCAAATAGTCAGTACATTTCTTAACTTGAGCATTTAGAAGAAGTAGACCTGCAACTTTCAAGACTTCCAATGAATACAAATGAATTGTACATTTAAAGTAAATCTGACTATCTGCAACATATTCATAGCCCATGTAGTTTCTGTATTCACAAAGACAGTGCAGAAGAAAATTTCCCACTGTCTAGCTTGCAGTTTTGAGTAGTTGAGGATGCATAGCCCAGTAGTATCATTCGTGGTAAGTCTGATGTGAGCTCCCCATTGCACTGTGCTGATGCACCCAGCCCTGAAGGGTTCACAGGCTGGTGTCCAACCAGAGGCAGTGTACATCACTTCACCTGTGGAGGTAGGCTTGCTTTAACTGTTTCATGGGCAAAAATGTGCTGAACAGGCGGCTGGAATGTGTCCTTTCTGCAGTGATAGTTCGTTTCCCCATGGATGGAGAATGGCTCCATGTGTTTGCAGGATGCTGGCTTGACCGTTGTGCCTCCATGCTCCTTAGATTTATTTACTTGATCAGTTCCAACATCACTTCGTTTGGGTTCCCATTCCCTGTCCCAGTGACTACAGAAAATACCTACAAACAAGCTGCAGCTTGTTCAGCTCAGTCCCTGCATTTCTCAAGTGTGCCAACGTGTGCTGGCATAGCTCCCCTAGCTGAGCAGGGCAGCCACAGAGACTAAGGAAGCTGCAGAGTAACCTTCCAGTGCTGTCTGGTGGTGGTGGCCTACTGTATTGATACCGTTCAGGTTTTACCTGTGAGTCATGCTTTGTGATGGTGTTTTTCTTAATTTGGTTTTAGCACCCTACTGTGAAATTTACTGGGAAACAAAATTGCATATGGAGGTTTTGTGGTCAGAAGGAAAAACTGGAAGGTGTGCCATAAAGGCATTGCGAAGGTTTAGAAACCAGAAGGCAATGGAAAGAGATCCAGTGTTTGCCCTTCTGTATCAAAGGCTTTTTAATTAAATGATTTATGATGGGTTTTTTTGTTGAAGACTTTATTTTTTAGGGGTTGGTGGCTGTAACCTCTGTATTATGGTGATCATGGTAGGAAAGTTGATAATGGCTTTCAGGAAGGTGTTTTGTTCCAGTAAACTAAACTCCCATGTGAGCGTAAAATCACTAAACAAGAATAAATAGGAAACTTCCTTTTAGACTTGCGATTGCAGATGCAAGCACTTTTTCTGAACCTGGTGTCCTCAGTATAAGCATAAGCTGCCATCTCAGGTAGCTGCCCTTCTGCTACCTTGTGAACTCTGGATGTTTTTTTTCAGAAGGTGGCACCCCCTTCTACATTTACTCTTCTTGGAGGTTATAAAGTTATCTATGAAAAGTCTTTTACTGATCTAGTGAGAGTCCATTCTAATTTTTCAAGATGTGGTGGCCTGAAAATGTGTATTTCATCTACCTAATACCCTTTCCTCAATTAAAGGCCTCTAATCGAGACGTACCGTCTCTTCTGATGAGTTATGCTTTCTCATACCCTCTTTTCTTGAGCTATTCATGCAGAGCTGGAGAGGGAGCTGAAGAGATGTTCTTTTCAAATGGAAATTGTGACAGACTGCTTGCTTGACTCTTGATGCAAATAGTTAACTGAGGGCTGTCTATGTTTTGTGTGTGTTTGCTTAATTTTGTAACAGAAGTTATTCACATTGCTCCCAATTGGGTAAGTGGAAGCTACTGAACTCTCTTCCGCTTAAGTCTCCGGCATTTGTCCACTGTGTCTTGTCTGACAGTCACCTCTGACCTGGGGACAGGGCTGTGATTCTGGATTGGAGCAGCAGTGAGGAGGCGCTTCTGTAATGTAAATGACCTCTGGTTCTGAATAACCAGTCCAGTGACAAACACTGCTGATCTCCCTGAGGATATTGTCAGCATCTAGGTCGGACTGAGGAAGGGGACAAGCTTCTGCCACCTAAATTTGGAGCTGTCTTGTTCTTTGCCTTCAGCTAACACCTATCTGTACTCTCCTTTCTTTTCCCACAGGTAGATGCAGTGCGGGTGTATGTGAACAGCAGCTCTGAGAACCTCCAATATCCTGTCCTGTTTGTAGTTCGCCAGCAGAAGGGAGTGCTGTCATGGCAGGTCCCACTAATTTTTCGAGGCCTGTAAGTACTGGAGTCTTTCCCTTGTAACACACTTGTCTGCCAGCTGTATTCAGCGTCAGCCTTCCTCTGGTACTAGATCTTGCTATGTGTGTAGACTGCAGGGCTTGGTTGCAAAGCATGCTTGCTCACTGTCAGCTGAACATAGGAAGACAGGATTTGGTAGGTAACCTCATTTGGCAGCCTGCTCTTGTCTCTTAGTTTCTCAAATATGTATGTGGAGTACCGGGAGGCTTGTCTGCTGGGAATCTGCCTTCATCATTAGACAATAGAATCTACCAAATAGCGTTGTTGTCACTTCCACAATTGTTTACGGTGCGTGCAAGTAGCTCTTGGGCTCTAGTTTGGAGCAAGGTTTGAACAAGCTCTCAAAAGAGCACCGTAACTGATGGGTTACAGTGCATTTGGGGAATAAGGGGTCTCCTCTGTTTCTCACCTCAGGTACACGTAAGTTGAGTCTGTTTTGGGGGTGTTTTCTTTGTGAAAGTGATGTTGCTATGTAGCTTCAGCAACCTCAGAACTAGTCGGGCTGCAAGTGCTGAGACCTTGCAAACACCTTAGACTATCTCAGATGTGAAGCTTCATCCTGAGACTGAAATTCTGGTGCCAGGCAGCACGTATCCTGCAGTGTCTTGCCTGATGCAGGGGGTGGTTACAGCAGTGGCTGTTCCGGGCTGTCATTGCTCTCTCTGCCTCCAGCAAATGGCAGATATGATAGATCTGCAGATGGCACAGGCAGCCTTGAGGGAAGTGAAATGCTGGGAATGACCAGTCCCTTGTGAAGACCACAAGAGGCAACAGAGGTGGAGTTGAGCTCTGAATAAAAAAACTGAATGGTCTGTGCCTTTCAGATTAGTATTTTAGTCATGTAAGCAGGGGAAAAAGAATGTCATTCTTAAAACTGCAGAACAACTTTTAAACTGCGTGCTCTTTCTCTCTGTCTCTTCCATCCAATTTTCCCTTCCCTCCTTTGCTGGCTGTTGTAGCTATCAGAGAACCTACAATTACCAAGAAGTGAGTCGGACCCTCTGTCCTTCTGAGTCAACACCTGAGACGGGACCCTCTGACCAGATTATATTTGTGGACGTCTCTTCCATGGCACCATTTGATATTGCATATGAGCTGCTAGTGACCAGGCTTGAGAACTTCCAACTTGAGTAAGCTGGGATGTGAGAATACAAATGTAGTTTCTTCATGTGTCTGTAATACAGGGATTTGGTCCATCTACCTACTCTTCCTTTCTTCCCAGAAAAAAAAGGAGATTATTTTTTTCTTTTACTTAATCTGAAGGTACTCTGTGTGTATTCTGACTCTGAAAGTTTTGGACTTCAATGCTGGCATTTCTTTTCTAGGACCAACAAAGCCTTTAACTTTACTGCCAGTCCTTCCCAGCCCCAGGTAAGGAGGAATCCTACATGGCATTGCTTGTATGTCTTACCACATCCAAATGGTTGATGTGATCCTTTGTTAGCGATGGCAAAAGTCTTATGTAACTAGGTCATTTCCCTCATAGGATGCAGGGAAACTTCCTTACTGTTGAATTTTCTGTGGATCTAGTGAAGAGGTAGCAATGCCTCACCCCCTCTAGGGGGACGTTTGGATCCTCTTGCAAAGCAGTTAAATGAACCAAAAACCACGACCAGAGCAAATGAATGGTGTCAGTTCAGGAATTTCCAGAAATGTGCAGAAGTCTAGAGGCCATTGAACTGCTACACTTTATGGGAAGTGAGATGATGTGCACCAGTGTCTTGTTCCAGCCAGTGCTGGTTCAATTCCCCTAGCCTGACTAGCCAAGATGCAGTCTTAACTGGAGAAAAATAAATACTTAAACAAGTAAGCTGTAAAAGTACAACAGAACTCGGACTGCTATTCCTTGCTCAGGCAGCAAGTCAAGTTGCAAGGTGATAAATGAAATGCCTGGTAAGTCTGGTTATTAGTTCAGAAGAGAGCACACGTGTACAGTACATCCAGCTGAGCAGCCTTGTTTAGAGCCCAGCAGATACTACAAGCCCTCTCTTGAGCGAAAACGCTGTTGGCAGTAACTATAGTGATACAGGAGCTTGTAGAGCTGGGAGAGTATGGAATTTACCGAGGTTGTATGGTACTCCATTTTTGTTGTTGCTATCACTGTTAGTAACACCACTTAATTTTAGGTTTCCTATTACCAGACATCCCAGCTAATCTTTTTTCCTGTCAAATGTCTTAAGTTGGTTTGCAGATACATGCAGTATTTTATACTACAGAAGCACAGGGAATGGTTGTGGCTCTTTATAAGCCCTCATTATTTAGGATCTTGTAATTTGAATGTAGTATGTTTAGGATCTGGCCTGGAATTAACTTTGTGACTTTGATCTGTTATTTGTCATGATAAATATGAGAATGGTGACTTTTAATTATAGGCCAGATGTAGAAAATAGAAGATGAGTGCATCTTAATTGGTATAATGCTGAGGTTTGTGTAAGTCAAAGTATTAAGTAGTCTGCAGGGTGAGGAAGAAATAAAAGGTAATTCAAAAGCTACACGAGTACTGGAGTAGCCCTAAGACTGGAAAAAGACAAGCATAACAACAGGAGTTGTCCAGGACCCGGCTCATGCCGGAGGGCAGAAGGGGAAATTAGATATGCTCGTATGGTTCAGGAGTGTTTATACCACTCACAGTCTATGCAGGAGAGAACTGTAGGCCTCAGTGCCCCCTTATGTTAATTCTGTACTCTGATATAAGTGTGGCTTAAAAAGAAAATTATTGAAGGGTCCTCATGTCTGACTTCCTGAAGGAAGTTTTCTTAAAGTTTTCCAAGGGTAAAGCACCTGGGAAACCAAGGAGCTCAGACCGCCAGTGTCCTTGCTTGGCGGAAATAAAATGCACTCCACTGAAGAAACCGGCTTGGTGAGTTGTGAGTTTGTGAGGACTTGCGGTCAGAGCCACTGTTCCCTCAGCAGTGAAGGGAGCCTGCTCCGAGTGAGGGTGGTGGTGGGAATAAATCATTTAGTAGAATGGGCAACTTGGAAAAAAGCCTAGGTGATTTATTTTGTCTCCCTGCCCTTCCAGTTGGGGGCCCTGCTTCCTGGGAAGGGGATGAGGGAAGGGAAATCAGAAACAACTGACCCTTGCTCCGCACTAAGGTTTGTGTGACATAAAGGGAGCTCGCTAGTTGGGAATATCTCAAGTTATGGTTTTGGAGCAGGAGCTTCAGTAGCTTCTGTCCCCATGGACTGTGCCTGCCCCAGCATGGCAGCAACAGCTCCCAGGTGACCATAAGGAAGGAAGGAAGATTGCTGGTGGCAGTCCTCAGCCTTGCGTCCCCTCTGAGGTGGGGTGAGGTGTGCATCAGCCCCCCACAGGAACTGTGACTGTGAGCCCAAGCTCTCTGGGTCTGGACTCCACGTGGGGGGTGATGGGAGCCCTTGCAGCAAGCCTGCCTGCTGGGGTGGGCACAGAAACCCTACTTCTCCAGCAGCTTGCTAGTGTACTGTATTGAACTTTTACTGGAAAAATATGCAAATAATGATGCTGCCTGGGACATCTTTTTCCCAAATCTGAAAAGGGCCTTGCTGGGGCAGGGCAGGGCATCTCCTGACCCCACAGGGCCTGCTCAAAACATGGAGGCACAAGAAACACCATTCCTTGCTCCCAGAAGTAAATAAGAATTTTGGCAGATGTTAGTCTCTCCCAATTTTTTTCAGATCTATAGCTGAATTATTTTCAAAGCTGAAGTGAGAAGAGAAACCTTCATTACCCCCCGCCCTTAAAATCAAACAAAACCCAACCCCCTAAATCCTACAACTAATACCAGGCATTTATTTATGAAACTCTCGACAGAGTTCAACTGTCTGACCTAATACTTTCCACAATCTCTCTTTGAGGCAATGCATCTGAGAGAAACTCCATGATTTGTCCTGTCTATAAAGTACAGCCAGCAGTATGGAAACATCTGGAAATTGCACACAGCAACATAAAATGGAGTAGGCTATAAAATGAAGTCACTTTAGCTTGATGAGTTGGGAAAAAAAGCTGAAGGGAAACAGAAGCTATGCTGTATTTTGCATGCTGAAGATGTCTGTGTCTAACCGTGCTATGCAAGGAGGAGAGTTGTCTGTACATCTTTAATCTGCTTTTGTGTACTGTAAAGTCCTAATATTTGAAATCTAAATCTTTGTGACAGCCTTCCACATCCAACCCCAAAGCCCAGCTTGGGCTGTGCAGGTGCCTTAGGGAGGCTCTGAAGCTACTGGCAGGGATGATTTCTGGACCGTAACTCTCGGTACTCTGCTTTCTCCTCAGTATTTTCTGTACAAGTTTCCTCAGGAAGTCGATTCAGTCGTTATTAAAGTGGTGTCTGATGCAGTCTACCCATGCTCAGTTGTCTCCGTCCAGGATATTGTGGTAAGTCTGAGCAGAGAAGGGTAAGGAGCTGCCTGCTGGAGCTCTGTGCCCTGCTGTGAGGGGGTCTGTGCCCCAACAAAGAGAAAAGCCCTAGAAAGGGCTTTACACTAGTGTGGTGGTGGTAAAGGGAGCCCCTGAAAGAGGAATGAAAATCCTGTGGGAAGGAGGCAAAGACAGAGATGTTGAGTTCAAGTAGCTCATACAGAGATTTTTGTTGCAAATAAGTGAACAAGCTGTTCCTCTCCAGCCTGTCCACAGGGAATGTGTTATGCCTCATGAGTTTATCACCCTGGTGCCTTGCAACATGGGTCTGTCTGTGGAGTGGTGTTGGATGGGACAGTGGTGGCTGAGGGAGGGGACGGTGCTGTTCCCTTGACTCTCCCCTGGCTCAAGGCAGCATGCAGAGCTTCTGATTGCCAGACATGAAATCCTTTCCAATTCTATTTCCTCTCTCCACAACGACTCATCCCCTTTCCTGGGAAGGGGAGAACGGATGTTCCCTGTTATGGAGGTTGGCTGTTGCTCGCAGCTGGGAAATAGCCCCATATTTCTCCTCCTTTCCCCCCCTCCTTGAATGGTGCAGGGACCTGCAGTATGGGAGCAGCAAGATGCCTTGGCTACTGTCTCTGAAGTCCCAGCAGCTGCCTTGAATACCTGGGGTGAGGAAAGAAATGAGTAACATCAACTCCTGCCCACATCCCTGTGTTTGAATGGTAGAAGGGCAGGAGGGGAGACTGTGACAGGTGATTTTCAACCTATTAGGTATTAAGAGTAGTGGAAAAGAGTAAAATGAGGGCAGGCACTTGGTGTATACTACAAACTGCAAAGCATGTGACACAACCAGTGTACAGCTGAATGTATGCACTGCCCTGTGGGAATCGTGGAGTGATCAATATGGCTGAATTCTGGGATTAAACTGCAGTGAGAATGCCTAGATCAGTGAGTGCAGGCCACAACCAGTGTCTTCAGAGCAGCTTTTCTAACTTCCCTGCATGGGTCCAGGTTGTTTTGTTCCCTTTGTCGCCCTAAGTGGGGCCTTTTTGTGCTGTTCTGCCCTGTCTGTTCTCCTGCTGGCTCCCTACAAAATTATTTTGGACTTTGTCCCTGATTTAACCCTTAGTTGTGTCTGTTTTAGTGCCCGGTGTATGACCTGGACCATAATGTGGAGTTCAATGGTGTTTACCAGTCTATGACAAAGCAGGCAGCCATAACGGTACAGGTGAGATGCTGATTTTTGTCCCAGTGTTGTTTCTTTTTTGGTGTCCTGTCCTGTGCATCCCTAGTTTTATTTTGTCGATTTTGGTATAGCTGTGTTCCTTTGTTTTTATTAGATTAGATCAGCTGATATCAGTAGAAGAAGAGATGTTACCTTTTTCTACAAAACCTTGTTTACATTTGCGTAGGTAGGTGTGTTATGCCTTAGGTGCTGAGGCTCTAGATCAGAGCGGCTGCAGCCAGGTGTCTTCTGTTCGAACCTTAGCTCTTTTACCACCAAGTGGTGATAGTAGGGCCTTATAATGAGCAAAGCTTAGGTAGATAGTTTGCACTAATTAAAAGAAATAAATAAATGCATAGCATTGGTTTGCTGGTACTGGGGTACTGATGAACTCAGTCAGCTTATTGTCAGCAAGGATGAGGGTAGTGTCCCCAGAAGCCAAGCTCTGTCCCGAACACTCAGGTCTCTGTAAGGCTGGTGCCTGTGTAACAACTAAAACCTGATCTCTGACCCTGTGGAGATCATCACTTCTGCTTTCCATTGGAGGGAGAGGCTGCTTCACTTCTCATGGATTCTGTCGTCTTATGTCCTCCCATGCAGAGAAAGGACTTCCCAGGTGAGCAGTTCTTTGTTGTGTTTGTCATCAAGCCAGAGGATTACGCCTGTGGGGGTTCTGTGCCTTCCTCCATTCATGGTAAGTTGTGCTGGGAGGCCGATTTGGTTGCTGCATCCAGGTGGTGGAGCAGCAGAAGTCCTTGGGGACCTTCCTGTGGGATGACACAGGATGGTCATATAGCTCTATCTTATCCAGGTAGCTGTGAGGAAGAGTGAAGTATAAACTTAATATTGTTGGGTAGGTTAAAAGTCTTGATCCACCTTGGAAGTGGCTGGCTAGTACAGCACCTGGCTTGCTGGGGTTATATGCTCTTCTGAGGAGTCACTGGTGTCTTGGGAGATACTGGAGACACCCAAGCAGTGCTGCTTACAGCATTTTTTGTTTGTTTGTTTTTTCCCCTACTGCTGTATTATCTTCTTGCCTGCAGGGAGGCCCAGATGGCAGTTCCTGCAGAGAGCACCTTCTCCAAGACTGTCTTGGATCTATGATGGCCTCCCTACTAGGGGAAAGCAGGGAAACTAGTAATTTTGGGGGGAATAATCTTATGAGAGACTTGTTCCTAGTACCTTTCCCAGCCAGCAAATATTGTGTCCACCTCCTGGGCAGTGGTAAAAGCAAAGCCTCTACCACTCATGTGATAGGTGAAACTGGAGTGGGGGTGCAGCTGTCCCCATGACCAGCTGAACCCATTTCAGACCAGGGACATTCCTTCCCTCAAAGCTGGATGGCTTCCTCTGTGGAGAAGAAAGACTGCAACCAACAGATATACTGGGCTCCCCCAGTTCTCACCTTAAAAAAGATCTGTTGCCTTCCAGATGTCTTTCTCTTATCCTAAAGCTGTGAGCAGAGCTGTACTGGCAGGGTGTGCTAAGCCCTGCTGAAACATAACAAGACTCTAGCGTGGCATTCTGTGCAGAAGTGTTTTGCTAGCAGTTTTGGCCAAATGCAAAAATGGTGCTGCAGTATTTGTACTGCCCTTTTGGGACTAGATGAACAGGAGATGAGATGCCTGTGGGGTTTGGGCATCCAGATTTGAGCAATGTATGGAAGACTCAAGCAGGGATTTCTTGTCTGAAAAACAGGTGAAAGGAGGGGAGATGGGGGAAACATGGAAAAGGCTGTACATTGACAAGTCTGGGAAAGGTTTAGAGCAAAATCACACACAGATTTTGGTGAAGAGCCAGACTCTGTTTTTTTGCAAGTGCAGAGAACTGAGATAAAGGCCAGAGATCACTAATGGTTGATTGTTTTTACATTTGTTGTACGCTTTGCATTTCACAGGGAACGTCAACCGTACCTGGAACCTGCAGCGGACAAAGAACCTTCAAGTGACAATTGTGCCCTCTATTAAAAGTCAGTGTCTTTTTGCACAGCAATGCAGCTTTATGGGGGGACTTGGCAGTTCTGTGTAGGAGAGTAGGGCTAGGCCGGCAGCCCTCTGCTGGGACGGTGCAGAAAGCACCAGCAGAGGAGCCAAAACCATTGCACCCCTGGTCCCTTTCAGGAGGTGTTGTGTGGCACAAGGTGGTCTCATAGGCACACCAGCTAGCACTGGGAGTTAAGAAATGGGGGGAGTAGCTTGCAACAGGTTCTGGCGATTCCTCTTGAAGAAAGAAGGTGGGTCTTGAAAGACTGTTTGGGGCTGGGCATTGCTACTAGGTGGTATTGGGAAGAGCAGGACAGGAGTGCTGGTTCTGAGAGGGGTTGGCCCTGCTCTGTGAGCTAATTGATGACTTTTCTTTCCTCAGAGTCTGTTTATGTCCAGGCCATGTTCTTCAGTTTCCTGAGTTTCCTCTCCTTTTACCTGGGCTCAGTGGTGGTTGCTTTTGTGCACTACATCAGGTGAGTTGAGGGGTTTTACAAGAACAGCATTTCTGTTTCTCTTCGTCCTCAGAGATGCCTCACCCTGCAGTGAATTCAGGGCAATTAGGGTGGCAAACATCTGAACAGAGCAGCCAAACAAGTCCATGACTACTCAGTGGGCTCCTGCTGACCATCAACGAGAAAACTTTTCTTCCTCTGCTGTGGGGATCATGGCAATGACAAAAACCTAAGGCTCTGCCCTCTAGCTTTATTAGTGCCCCTACCCCTGGTTTCCTTATGTGAGTACACTGTGTGGCAGGTGGGAATTGTGATGGGGCCAGTCTGGGATATGGGGTGCCAGAGCACTGGGGAACAAAGGTACTTCCCAGAGTGCTGGACTGAGTACTGTAATAAGTGGCAGTGACCCAAATACGGCCTGGGAGTCCCAAGAGTGCTGTTTTCCTTCCTGACCTGACTCCCCTGCCCCAGACCTTGATGCCTGGGCTTGTGTTGAGGGGAATATCTATATCTGAGTTGAACTTAGGCACAGCTACCATAATAAGTTGCTCTTGGCGGGCAGTGGGGTGGAAACAAAACTCTTCCCAGTTGCCTCAGGGTTCTCTGCTCACTGGAGGGTGATCTTGAAAACCTCTTGAGTGAGAGCAGGATTGGAGGGTCAGGAAGGGTACAGCAGCCCAAAAGGGAGGTAAGATTTGCTCCTGTAGGGCAGGTAACTGCTAGGGCAGGTAACTGCTAGTGCAGGATGAGAACCATGGTGGGCCGGCGGGCAGGTGCTTCTAAGGTGCCTGGGGATGGTGGAGTTTATTGGGATCCATCACTGCTGCCTGTGCAGGCAGTGGCAATGGTTAAGCAAATCCTTTGTCCAAACTGTGGAGGCTTGAGAGTAGGGAGGCTCCTTCAACACTCTTTCCTGCCCTACTGGGCAAAGGTTGGCATGAGAAGAGCCATATAAAGCTTTCAGCAAATAGTAGGTTGGTTTTGTGGGAACCACACTTATCGGCCAGCTCCTCAGACTGAACGTGGCAGAGTTTTCAGCTGCTTCAGAAGAGGGGATCTTAAAAGTTCGGTACTATGAAGCACAACAATTTCAAGATGGGAGCATGGTTTAACTTTCACATCAATGAAACGACATTTCATTAGAACAATTGAGTAAAGATACTTAAGTGTGTGTGTTCCTTTTGCTGTTCTTTTTTCTTTATTATGAGCATATAGATTTGTGGGGTTTTGTGGTTTGGGGTTTTGTTTTTTGTTTTCGTTTTTTTTTTCTTTTTACCCTTCCTAGCTTGGCATCTGCATTGAAGGAGATGGTATTGGCTTCTTAAGCATTGTGCTAATGCATGCCTCTAGCTCCTGTTGCCCTTTCTGTCGATTCTTATGCACTTGGTCCCCTAGGCATGGCATTTTGGTTTGGGAAAATGGCCTGAGAGTCTCTCCCATCATGCAGTGCAGGATGGGACAGTCATGTAACTGGTTGTCCTACCTCTGGTAGATACTTGAGGGGGTAAAAAAAACAACCCCTCTGTTGCTTTGGAAATCTAAGAGGTGGACAGCAAGCAGTCATGGCTGAGCCATGCCTAGTCCAAATAGTATTTTGTTCGTTTGTTTGTTTTTGTTTGCTTGTTTTTTAGAGCTTGTACCATGTTTACCTGTTGGTGTCCTAGATAATCCTGCTATGGCTGGCAGGCGATGGGGTTTGTTGTTTATCTTATGAGTGCTGCCTGTTCTTTTTCAGGGTTCGGAGGAAGGCTTCAGCTGGGAGATTGAGTCCTGAGGATGGTAAGGTCTCTCTTCTGTTGTGTGACAGCTTTAAGTGAACAGCACATGTCCCAGGACAGGCAAGGGACAGATTGTCAATCGAGTACCTTCTGCCCCTTTAAGCTTTCTTCCCTGTACATGTGCCACATAGTCTCTGGTACTGATGAAAGATGTTAGAGCTTCCTCTCTGTCCTCACAAGAGAGGGTGTTTGAAGCAGGCTCCCCTAAACCTGGTCCTGACTCTTGCCCTGAGGAGCTGGCTTTTAGACGGGTGGCGAAAGGACAGGCCTTAGCTAGACCTGGCTACAGGCTAATGTTACTGCTGCCAGGTCTGTTCATTTCTAAACAAGGCACTTTGAGTTTGTCAGCTCTTATGCTTTAAGATTTCATCTCCCTGGTTCAAGCATGGGGTCTCTAATTTTTCAATTTAATTTAAATTTGTCTTTAACTGGGAGTTGCAGACAACCAAGTGAATGAATGACTAATACAGTTAGGTAGTGGTGTTTGTGTTTATTTACTTTGGTATTGGATTCAGTTTACTTTATGCTGCACCCACATTTCAACATACTGCAGATTTGTGTGTTATAAAAACATAGCTGCATCTAAGAGGCTACCAGTGAAAGATGGAAATTTTTGTCATGTGGATGGGGGGGAGCACTGGGAGTTTCTGCTTTCTGGAGAAGTGTGGGAGGCTGGCTGTTTCATTTTATTTAAATATTTAGTGCCTGCAAAGCAGTTCAAAGCACTGGTCTGAGGATAAAGGCATCGTCATTTGTACCTCTCTCCTGGGGAAAGGGAGGATGTATGTTTTAGCAGCACTGAATGGTTCTTGGTGTGTTCCCTTTTTCAGTCTGCAGCTTCTTCAGTCTCTCTAGTCTGCTACATACCAGCAGATAGGCATACTAGTATAACTGAGCTGTCCCTAAATGATCAGCAGTGGAGCTTCACTCTGACCTGGCATTACTTGGGTTAATATTTCTGCCAAGGACCTGGGGGCATTTGGCTTCTCAGGAATGGCTTCTTCAGCCACTGAGATCCACATAGGCATTCCTCTGTGTGGAATGTACCTGAAAGGTTTTCTTCACAACCAAACGAGCAGGGGACTGTAAAAATGTGCTTTAAAATATTCTGATTTTAAGTCATTTGGAAGGGATCCTGCTGTGAGACAGCAGCAGGTCTTAGGGTACTGGAGAAATGAGAAGGGCCTGTGTGTCACGGAGGTTTGGGGAAGCTGAAGGGACCTGGCTGAGGCCGTGGAAGCGCTCCAGGGTGGTGACAAGGCTTTACTGTCTAAGGCAAGGAGGAGCAGTCTCAGCCAGGAGACCAGAAGCCCCAGGGAATGCTGCTGGTGCTGCAGCTGAGGGTTCAAGTGCTGAAGGCAGCCTAGAAACTGCTTTCCAAACTGGCCTGGCAAGAGGTGGAAGTTAAATTCTGGTGCTTGGGAAGTTCCCAAAGAAGCTGCAGGGCACAGATGCTGTGCTTAACAAGGACCTGGAGGGCAGAGAACTAGGTTTGTGGACAGTGAGGATTGTTGAACAATATCCCTGTGAAAAGATGGGGCAGCGCAGTTTCTTCAGAGTTTACAGGTTTCCTCCCAGAGGCACCTGCTCCTTTTGTGACCTGTCCTCTCCCTTGTACTCTGTGCCACCTTCACAGAGCCCTTTCCTCTGGGGAGGAGCCATGTCCTATCCTCATGCTGTTTCTTTCTCTATTGTGTCTCTTCAGGGTGTGTGTCAGACTGATGCCCATATAATGGTAACTAGCATCTTCCCTGTCATAAAATCATAGAATAGTTTGGGTTGGAAGGGACCTTGAAATATCATCTAGTGCAACCCCCCTGCAATGAGTGGGGATATCTTCAACTAGATCAGGTTGCTCAGAGCCTCATCCAACCTGACCTTGAATGTTTCCAAGGATGGGGCATCTACCACCTCTCTGGGCAACCAGTTCCAGTGTTTCATCCCCCTCATCACAAAAAATTTCTTCCTTATATCTAGTCTGAATCTACTCTCTTTTAGTTTAAAATCATTACCCCTTGTCCTATTGCTAGAGATTTTACTAAAAAGTCTATCCCCATCTTTGTTATAAGCCCCCTTTCAGTATTAAAAGGCCACAATAAGGTCTTCCCAGAGCCTTCTCTTCTCTAGGCTGGACAATCCCAACTCTCTCGGCTTTTCTTCATAGGAGAGGTGTTCTGTCTGTCCTCCAGATCACCCAGGGTGCACTAGCTTTCTCTCAGTTATTTTTATTTTTTTTTTCTCCTCTTCCCACCCACTGGAATTCCTCTTCCCGCAAAGTACCCCTGGGTCTCACCTTCTCTATCACTCCCCTTTCCTTTCCCCACCAAGAAAGTGTGTATGGAGGTGCTGAGCAATCTGTCTTTGCCTGTTGTCTTTGAATGTCGTGCAGCTCCATGTGCCCCTTTGCTCCAGTCACCCATCTTATGGCTGGCTTCTGTGGGTAACTTTTTTTAAATCCTGTGGGGCACCTCCCATTCCACATCATCACTAGCCAGAGGAGGCAATAGCTGGAGGAACCACACCTAGTGTGGTACATTTACTTTGCTGACTCACTCGCACACTGGAAAGTGGGACTGAAATTAGCGGGTGAGCTGAGTCTGAAGCAGCTATTAGAGACAGGGCAGAGTGCCTTTTATCCCTGGCCTCCCTGCTTTGTCCAGATTTAAATCTTCCCTTGGTTATTTGGGAGAGAAGGTTGACAAGTCACTTGAGAGCATAAAGCCTGGTCTAAAATAGGGAGGGATTGTCTCTGTGGGACAGGACTGATGGGAGAAGGAGGTGTGCGTGTGCCTTAGTGCCATGAACATGGGGAAGTGCTTCTCTCGGCCTCTTCCCAATGATCTGAGTTTCCAAATGACTTTAAAGCAACAGGAAAAACTGCCACGAGGGAGGGAGGGTTGCACAGCAGGTGAAGAGTAGAAGGTGGATCTTGCTTCTGCAGCAACCTGCAAAAGCATCCTGCTAATCCCAGCTCAGGTCTGAAGGGGTGTCACGTGGGGGGCTGCGGTGTGCCAGAGCCTTCCCTCTGGTGCTTAATCCATGCCATGTTGTCCACTTCAGATGCTCCTCCAAGCTGTTCATTGCCCTGTCAGAAGAATGGGGCAGGAGGGTAGAGAAGCTGAAATGGAGACCAATTCTTAGCCCGCCCGCAGCCCAACAAGCACAGGGAATGTGTCAAAGGAAAGCAGTAATTTGGACTTGAAACATCAAATGTCATTGCTATGGGTAATCCCCTGCCTAGGAATTGGACACAGGCAGGTAAAAGTTTTGGGGCTCTCTACATATGTGGCTAATGGAAATGGTATAAAAACCTACACAAGGTGTTACAGAAGTGCCCAGAATTGCTAGCTGGAAAGAGGAATCTGCCTGTGCCCTGTCAGTTTGGGACAGATCAGATACTGGGAAGCCAGGCCATTGCCAGGCTGCAGTAATGTTGCTTGGCTTTAAATACTATCCCACGTCCTGTGTCCCTTTTCTGACTGGCCACATTGATGTTGTTATGAGGGTGAAGCTGTACAAGCAGCTGGACCTGTCTTGCTGTTTGCCACCACTGGAAGGTGTGGTCCCGCTCCTCCTGCTCTTGTTCCCTCCCTTTTGGGGAGATGGGCATTTGACCCCTCTGTGAGGGGGTTCAGCTGGCTGTAGTTCCTGATGTGTTCATCTGCTGCCAGTTCAGGAGCTGAGCCCAAACACAGAGGGATCAAACAGGTACCAGGTGAAAAGAGAGAATGTGAAGCCAGGTAGGGAAAGTCCCAGTGCAACCCAACTGGGAGGTGCAACCTCCCTTGCTTCAGGTGTATGGGCAGGAGGCAGGGACTTCCCAGCCCTCAAAGGCTTGCCCCTCTTGTCATCAGCACAAGATCGTGACCGCTCTTTTGCACGGAGAACTTTTGCTTTCTCTTTGCTTGGTTAAAACTATGTAGCAGCTGTGTTGCCAAAGGCTGTCTATGACCCCCTTCCAGGGATAACTGGAGGTAGCAATATTTGAATAGGTCAATGTGTGAGGAGGGGAAGGAGAAGAATTAGAGATCCGTAAGGGTGCTCTGAATATTGTAAGATTTGCTCTAGAATTTGCCAAGTCTTGCAGCCCCATAATGTGATCCCTACAGGGTGCTGGAGGGAGGCTCGTGCTTTTTTGAGTCAAACTGGCAGCCTGTGTGGGGAGGCTGAAGGGAATAGGTTTGCTTCATGCTGCAAAGCAAGGGTTTACCTTTTGCACAGTATGCTTTAGAGGGAGACTGCCATCTGTTTGGAGAAATGCTGCTTTTCCCAAGCTCCTCCAGCTCTTCAAGCTGTTTGTATTCACCTTGGAGATGTGTTTTGAAGCACTGACATGAAACTAACTGCCCCTTTTGGGTCTGTTTTCATTGCAGGATCTCGGGTTATGACATCTTCGCACCCCATCACAGCCAGCACCCCTGAGGGAAGCAGCTATGGTGCTATTGGTACAGTATCTTCCAGAACTGGGGGCACAGGGAGGGTTCTGTCTGAGACAGGGGAAGGCACTTTAAGGTGCTTTAAAGCCAGAAGGGAATAAAGCTGCAAGCTGCTTTAGGAGCAGCAGAAGGGAATAAAGCTGCTGCTTTAGGAGCGGCTTGCAACTA
The DNA here is from genome assembly GCA_013400535.1 of Scopus umbretta. Taxonomy (NCBI): domain Eukaryota; kingdom Metazoa; phylum Chordata; class Aves; order Pelecaniformes; family Scopidae; genus Scopus; species Scopus umbretta. The sequence goes on from VZTL01063771.1 coordinate 32,796, forward strand.
CTTGGAGGAAAAAAAAAAAAAAAAAAAAAAAACCACACAACA
>VZTL01063771.1:32849-43348 GCA_013400535.1 Scopus umbretta
AAAAAAAAATTGCAGCTTCGGAGGTTCAGGTTGCACTTTAGGGCAAAACATCTACATGAAAAAGGTGGCAAATCTCTGGAAGAGGTGCTCAGAGAGGCTCCTCTGGGCTAGAGAGGCCCAGAGAGGCTCTGATATTGGAAGTGTTTGGTCTCGGCTAGACAAAGCCACAGTCACCTGATAAGTGTTGGTGACAATGCTGCTTTAGGTGGGAGGCTGACTAGGGACTGACAAAGGTTGCTTCCAACCAAGCTTCTAGGAGTCTGTTATTAGCTCATCAAAGCTGCCTTTAGACCAAAGCATGCCTTTCACTGGAAGGCTGAAGGGTTGTGTGCCACAAGGCAAGACAGAATCGGGGCTTTTTGCGGTCTAGAGGTTTCATTAGGGGAGAAATAATGTCATGCTGTCAAGAGGTGAACCATGCCCTGGCAGCAGAGCAGGAAAAAAAACTCCCAAGGGTCCTGTTAATCTGAGATGATGGGAAATGCCTTCCTTTGCCAGAGTATGTCTTAGTCTCCTTACAACAGTTTTCCCCCCTATGGAGGGATTGGTACTGAATAGCTCAGTGCTGTGGACTTTTGGCCAAAATCCTTGGATTTGACAGCTTGGGGACCCAGGTTGCAGGGTAGGGTGATGCAGGTCTAGGGCAGCCTGAAGCAGCTCCTCAAATGAGAGAGGAGAGCAGCTCTGTGTAATTTTTGATTCCAGCTCAGGATGCATTTGCTCACTGTGGTATAAAGACAGGCCTGACACTCCACATGTCACCCAGCTGTTGCACTGTGAAGGTGTGATATCTCCGAATGCCTGATAAAGAAACACAGAACCGGTATTTCCTGAGGTTTGGGGAAAAATTCTGGAGGATTTAAGTCCTGGAATAGAGTTGAGGGTTTCAGCACCACCCTAGCCCGCCTCCTCAATTCACAAGGAAATGCTTTAGAAACATTTGGGAAATGAGGAATAAACTTGTGTTCTGCTCATGCCTGCATGGGCAGTGGGCTGTCTGGGAGCTTGGCCAGCCTGTGGGAAGTGCAGGCAGATCCTGTTGACCTGCAGGTGACCGAAACTGTGCATGCAATGGGAGCAAAGCTGATGCTCTGCCTGCTTTGAAAAATTTGCCTTTTTCTTCTTTGTCTTTTGTTCTACAATATAAGAAAAGCTTATATATATAAAGCTTATATAAAATTTGGATATTAACTAGGTCAGTCTGTTTCTGAGTCCTGAAGAGTCAGCTGCTTTCACTAGAACTTTCTGGCTTGTCTCAGATTTCCAGATTACAGAGCCCAGGCTAGTAAAGGGTAGAAAATGCTAGAGACGAAAGGTAATAGAACAAAAGCAGGGGAAAAAACAAAATGCTGCAGAGGGGGGAAGGTGGTCCTTGAAAGTGCTCTTACCTGATATTTTACCTGATAGCTGACTTTTAGGAAGGTTTGTGATCATCGAAAAACTTGTTCCCTGAAATGGCCATATCAACTTGTCCCAGCAGATTGCAGCTGATATCTGGGGCAGCTTTCTTGTTGCTGTGCATAGAGGGATTTAACCTTTACCCTGCCTGTTTCCTTCTCCCCGCTCTGCTCCAGACGAGTCAAGCTCCAGTGGTGGACGTCAGTTGTCTTCCCCTGAGCGCAGGCCACCAGCTGGTTCTGACACAGACAGCTCTGTGGAGGAGGAGAGCGACTTTGACACCATGCCAGAAATTGAAAGTGATAAGAACGTCATTCGCACTAAGGTATGGCTGGCATTGCAGTTGTGGCCATGATGCTGGGCCATGGACACATCTGGGCCAGGACTAGCACTAGTCACTTGCCAGGGGTTTTAAGTTTCCACTTCCCTTTTAGGCTGATTTAATCTAATAAAGCCAAATGTGCTTCTTAGTGCTTTTTCAGAGTCTAGAAAGTTTTCCTGCTGTGCCAAGTGTGCTGCTGAAATGAGTGATTTAATATGGATGATTAGAATCTATTGGGGACTTTTGAGAAAGGAGGAAGCAGCTCAGAGTGTTCCAGAAAGTCCAAGGAGGTAGGACAGCATAGGGAGAAAATAATGTGCAATAGTAGGTAGTTATCTGATATGAGTAGTGTGACTGCAGTGGATGTACAGAGGGTCTCTAAGCTGGCAGCTCTCAAACTGCCTCCTCTTGTCACCCTGCACTGCTCCATGTGGTGAAAGCCATCCCTGGAGGTCAGAGGGTTTTGCAGAACTCATTCCCCACAGAATCAAGGGACGCAATGAGCATATTGGGGGTGAGGGGTGGGGGGTGGGGAAAGGTCCAAATAGCACCAAGCTGCATATTGTCCAACTACGTCAAGATCTTCTACTGGCTTCTGTAGTCTTCATTAGTTCTTTAATGTTTTCTTCCCTCTTTCCCCACCCACTAATGTTTTAGGTGTTCCTCTATCTATCAGACTTGTCCAGGAAGGACCGAAGGATTGTCAGCAAAAAATACAAAATCTATTTCTGGTAAGGAGAAGACAGACTGGTAAGGCCCAAGTTCTGGACCCAGTCTCTGGTTCTGGAGTCTGTCCACATGCTTCTGAACCACACTTTAGACCTGAGGATATTCTTTGAGCCATCCTGTTACACATTCTGACCCTGTTACAACTAGTAACTGCAGATTCCACATACCTCAAATAAGGATATTTGTGGACCAGTGCACACGTGATCCTGGCAATGGCTTTTGGTTTGCATAATTGCTTTAAAGTGTGGTAACAACTGGTGTGCTGGAACGTATTGGGGAAGGGGAGAAATGGGCACTCAAACACATGAGCTTGTGGTCCATATCCTGGCTTTTCCTGTGCCTCTAGCATTTGCCTCCTGTTTGCGTTGGCACGTTTGCTCTTCTGCTTCAGGAGATCATAACCAGAGGTATAAAGCTCCAGCTGGGAGAGCAGGGTCTTAGGCACTTTAGCCTAAGGTGCTAGCTTAGGCATTAGCACCTTAGGCACTGAGGTGCACACATTCTTCCACAAGCACTGTGGGACTCTGTCCTGAGCATGCACCAGTTGTTTTGGTGTGTGTAACTGCTGCTACTGTCTCCTCTCTCCAGGAACATCATCACCATTGCAGTGTTTTATGCCCTGCCAGTCATCCAGCTCGTCATCACTTACCAGACGGTGCGTTGGGCTCTGTGTGGTTGTCCCCTGGGCTTGGGTACTCTTGCCTTTAAACTTGCGCTGTGGTTGCATGGTGTAAGGATGACAGTCACAGTGAAACTGTGATCACCCAGGAATCCTGCTCTGTCTGAGGGGTGGTTTACCTTAGCTGCTCTCTGCACCATGTGTTTGGTGTTGCTACTGGCTTGGTTCGCTGAGCTTGCAGTGCTGCTATTTTTGCTTGGGAAGCGGGAGTGCAGCTATTTTCCTGTTCATCTGATGCCTCATTTGGGGCCTGTTTCATTTTAAAGGCCCCATTTTAAAGGAGAAACCTGCTGTTATCTCTGAAAGACAACTGAAAGCAAGTAGGGTTTGCTGTGATATGAATGATTTCTCCTCCTTTCTCCCCACCCTTCCTATCCTGCTGTTATTCAGATATCTGCAAGCAGATCTATTAGTGCTGGGGTTGAGAGCACGCTTTCCCCTGAAAACTGTTGTCAGGTTTGTGGCCTGTGGCAGCATCTTGGCTGCCCCCTGCGCCCAGCTTCACTTGCAGCTGTCAGTACTCCCCTGTGCCAGTGCTAGGGCTAGGCTGTGTCCTGGTACGCCTTGTGTACATGCAGTGTTTGCACGAAGCAAACCCCCCAGAACAGGGAGGATTTGCTAATATCAGGTCTCCCACCTTCTCTCTGTCTAGGTAGTGAATGTGACAGGCAATCAGGACATCTGCTACTACAACTTTCTGTGTGCTCATCCCCTTGGGGTGCTGAGGTGAGTGAGTCCTGTGGTCACTGCATTATTGTGTTGTGCCTTCTGAGTGTTTGTGCTGTGCCCAGGTTAGAATTTTATCCTTGCCAGGCTCACAGTAACTGTGTTGGTAAGACCACTGAGGATTTAGGACTCTGAGCTTTCTGTTTTGCTCAGCAGTGGCTTTCTGTTGCAGTGAGACACATGCATCCAGGAACATACGGCACCTGGGTTCCTGTAGCAAACCTATGGCACAGCAATGAGGTGCTCCTATGCTCTTTTGGACACTTTTCACTGGTATCCAAGGAGCAGCAGCTCTGCAAAGAAGTTTAGATCGGTCCTTTCAGTGGGAGTGCAGACAAAGCCCAGAGTTGGGAATCCTGCAGAGGAAGTGTTAAATCCACTGGGGCGGGTAACTACTCAACCTAAAATTGTCATCCAGGGTGTAAAACCGGCAGGTGTTTGGCAGCTGCCGAGATGGAGGATGGTGGTGGGGGACTGAAATGTATTCAGCTTATTGTGGCCCAGGGTTCAGCTTCCTGTTGCCTTTGTCTTTAAACCTTCTTTTTCCCTGCAGTGCCTTCAATAATGTCCTCAGCAATGTGGGCCACATGCTGCTGGGCTTTCTCTTCCTCCTCATTGTGTTGCGCAGGGACATTCTCCACCGTCGGGCCATGGAGATGAAAGATGTCTATACCCTGGTAGGAAGCATGGTTGCACGGGGCCAAGTGGAGGGAGGAAGGACGGGGAGAACTTCAAAGCGAGAGTGATACATAGTGGGTTTCCATTTGCCTTCCTTGCTGCAGGATTGAATCCTCCTCTTTTTTCCTCCCCTGAAAAAGAGTCTAGGTGAGGCACTTACGTCCTTGCACAGCCCCGTACCTTGTTGCTTACCGTATGTCCATACTGCCATGGTAACCCAGACTGGGCTTGCGAAGACAAGGAGACGAGTAGAGGAATGACTCCTGTGGCTGTGGCTTTTCCTCCAGTGCTCTCACTGGAGGAGCTGGGATAGTAAGAGTGTCCCGAGATGCTTTTGTTTATAGTGAGGCTTGATTTGTCTTACACAATCAAGACTTCCTTCTTGACACTCTTGTTAGTAAGAGGGAACAGAGCTGCCTACGATAACCCAGAGGAATTTGGCTGCCTCCAGCTCTGAAGCAGAGCTGCTTGTAGTCAGAGATTCTGCAGTCTCTTCAGTATCTTCTGGGAGAGGATGGAGAAATCTGCAGCCCTGTGGGCAGTGGTGCTGGTGGCTTCTGAAGACAAACAGCTCTGTTTTCACTGACTTGGTAGCAAGTAAAGGCCTTAGCAGTTTTAAGGGTCTGCTGCTTATGGTTTTCAGATGAGATCTTGGCCAGACTGTGATGGAGATGCCTTCTCACCTGGGCTGATGAGCTCTGCTTCTCAGGTGCTTTTAACCCCCTGCTGACCACAGAGCAAGGCTATTCTGGGTCCCCAGCGCTCTGTCAATTTTGGGCAGGATGTAGCATGGCACAAGTTACAGGACAGAGATTTATAGTCTCAGGATGTTAGTAGCAAGACGCTGAGGTCTTCAGACCAGAAGTTTCTGTGTGATTAGCTTGGGTTTCCTGCCTGTGAATTCATCTGGCTATGCAGTGTGGCTAAATGGAGAGCCTATGGTTGCACACAGCACACTGCGCTGCACTGGTGACTGAAGGATGGGGGGGGTGGTTAGGAGGGGTGAAGTGATGGAGAGTGGAAGCTTGCTTGTCATCAGGACAGTGAGGGTACTTACTATACAGCTCTGTTCTCTTCCAGGACTATGGGATCCCAAAGCATTTTGGTCTCTTTTATGCTATGGGCATTGCTCTGATGATGGAAGGGGTGCTCAGTGCCTGTTATCATGTCTGCCCTAATTACTCCAATTTCCAGTTTGGTAAGTTGAGTTTTCTTTCTCCTTTTGACCTGGAGGTAGGATCTGGCATGCCCTGTCTCTGGCTGAGAGTTGCTGGCATTTCCCATCCCTCTACCTTTGTGCAAACCTCCCTGGAGTCTGCCTGTTCCAGGGCTCAGTCAGCAGGCAGTGAGGCTTTGCGTGCCAGGAGCTAACGCATTTCAGCCTCCTCTCCAGGCCTTGGGATGCTGGTAGTGCGCTGCTGGCAAGATCTCCCTTTGCGTTTGCAGCCCAGTGTCTGAAGTGCACAGCCTGAGTGGCAGAGTGCTCAAGCCTAGGAAGCCTCTGTCTGCCATCTCAGTGGAAACTTTCCTCTGTGGGCTCCTTTGCCTTCTTTCCTGGGAAGGAGATGACTCGGGCAGGATCTTGTCTATGTGTGTGAATACCCAATGAGAGGGAGTGAAGATGAATGAGCCAGGCTCTTCCCAGTGGTGCTCAGTGACAGAACAAGAGGCAATGGGCACAAATTAAAACACAGGAAACTCCATCTGAACACAGGAAAATACTTCTTCCCTGCCCACGCTCCCCACCCCTCCCCTTTCAGGGTGGTCAAAGACTGAACAGGTTGCCTAGAGAGGTTGTGAAGTCTTTTGTGGAGATATTCAAAGCCTGGCTGGACATGGTCCTGGATAACACTCTCGTAGCTGACCCTACTTGAGCAGGGAGTGTTGGACCAGATAACCTCCAGAGGTCCCTAACCTGAACCACTCTGTGATTCCCTGCCTGTTTCTGTGCTGCGCTGTGGGCGTTTTCTTTCTGCAACCCTTTAGGTTTTGTTGCCCCAGAGCACAGCAGATGTGCTGCAAAATGGCAAAGTGCAAAGAGCTGTACGATATAGTGCAGCATTGGGGACTTGTGCCTGCCAGCCTTGGGTTCGGCCGTGCTGCTGCACTTCTTTGTATGCACTTGGAGCAGCTTTCTCAGCCTACTGGCAGTACCTGTTTTCACTGTTTCTGTTGTGCTCCCTCCATAGACACCTCCTTCATGTACATGATCGCAGGACTTTGCATGCTCAAGCTCTACCAGACCCGCCACCCAGACATCAATGCCAGCGCCTACTCTGCCTATGCCTCGTTTGCTGTGGTCATCTGTCTGGCTGTCCTTGGAGTGGTATGGCTCCCTCTTACCTACCTGCTTCTCTGGGAAGGAGGTGGTGTGGCTGGGAACATAGCTTAAGTGAGCAAATGACTGGGGAGAGCAGCAGGGTAGGATAACAGTGTGTTAAGCAGCTGCTAGCATTTGAATTCCCAGTGCTCTTGGGTTTTCCTCTTCCCTTCCCCTAGGCTTGCAGGGAGGGAAAGAGCAGAGCAGTTTTCTCTAGGTGGGCTCCTTTTTGGGCTTCATCTACCACATGCCCTCAAGAGGAGAAATTCATGCATCCAGGTGTCAGTGACCAAGCATGCAGCTGGTCTCCTGTGGGCCTGCTCATGTTAGAGGAGTGGGGTGAGGCTGGCTGATCTTCCAAGACAAGTGCCTTCTACCTAATTGCTTGTGCCTCTTTCTCCTCTTTGTTGTTGGGGGTTTCTGGGTACAGCTCCTGCAGTTGGCGTTGCTATCTTTGGAGAGGTCCAGGACTGGAATAATGGCTGGGGGGGCTCCTGGACAAATTTCTGGAGTACCTGCCTATAGAAGGGCACTGGTGAGGAAAGGATCACAAGAGGGTTACTCTTGTGCACAGTAGTCACTGACAGGTCAGGCTGGTACAGGGCCTTGCCTGTTTGCTCGTAGCATTGCAGGTATTGAGCTGGGCTTGCCTGAATCCCTAATCTGTCCTTTACCTTGGAGGTCTCTGCTTCTCTGTTTCTGGAGGATTCTGTTTCATTCAGCAGTAAGCAAGCAAAGTCCATTGAATTCTTGCTCTGAACTAGCAGCTAGATGCCAGTGGGCTGTCAGCCCCTCGCTACCTCACATATAATGCAGAATACCAGCTGATTGTATCAGCTGTACCAGCTGATTGTATCACCCAGAAGATCTCTGGGTAGGAGACTGTCTGTGGGATAAGGCATGCAGGAGCAGCTGGCAAACTTGGGACTTTCCAAGAATCTCTTGATAGCTGTGGTAGATCTGCACAGCCAGGTTCAAAACACTGGGCTTTTATTATGGGTTGCTGTTTCTTTTCTTGTGGGATGCTTTGAAGCTGTAGTTTCCCCACGCAGGAAATATTCAGGCAAGTGCTGTGCCCCAGTGGAGGGGGGTGCATGGTCACAGCCTGATGGCAGACCAGAGTATCTGGACTCCTTAATGTATAACTGAAAAATTAAAGTTTTAATATAGCATTAACCTGCATTTGTAGGTCACTTTCAGTCTGTCAATAAAGTGAAAGTGTGCAACAGGTGGAGTTGCCTGCAGAGCAGCTTTGTCCTTTTTGGTCTACTACGGCGTGCTTGTTAAAGTAACGGTTGGTTCTCCGACTGCCTTTCTGAAAATTCGGCTCGTGGCTGGAGGGCTGCTGCCCACCTCAGCAGGGAGAGCTTGCCTAGTCTGGGAGTCCCTGCATTTCTGCTCCCCTGGCCAGCTGCTGTCCTTCCAAGCTGTCATCCTTGTCTGAAGGGACATTTAGAAAGAATGGTCTCCCCTCCAGAAGTGCTGTGCTCCTCTTGCTTCTCTGGACTTTGGATTTATAGATCTGCTTTTGGGTTGGAAGATTTGGGGGTTTCTCTTCCACGTTCAGTGAGGTTGTCTAATACCCCATGGTGACATAGGAAAGAAAAGGATCGGCCTGCTGATAACAGGGCTCAATTTATTTTTAATATGTCTGCTTTCAGGTGTTTGGGAAAAATGACATGTGGTTTTGGGTCATTTTCTCAATGATCCATGTTTTTGCCTCGCTGGCTCTCAGCACCCAGATCTACTACATGGGCCGCTTCAAGATCGGTAAGTGCTGTGTCTGAACTGTCTTGCTCTAGAGCGTGCAGGTGCCTCCTGCCCTCACCTGAGTGAGTTGCCTATGCAGCACCTCTGTGAGCATGGTCCTATGGCCTGTGCTTGTGTTCTGGATTACCCTGTCCTCTCATCCATCTGATGCTCTTTCTTGAAGTCCTTTTGCTGCTGCTTCCCAGACCCATGTGAGTCAGCATGACCTGTCCGCTTTGCAGCGGCAGAAGAGCTGGGCTCTGAGGGAGCCTGCCCTTCAGCTACAGCTCTCCCTAACATGGTGTTCAGAGTGGCAAGCTACATAAAACCCCGTCCTGGGGTGAGGGGGGGAAAGGGTCTGGTGGGGAACCTGGCTCTTGTGCTCTGCTTACAAACATATTTCTCCTTCCTCTTCTGCTCCTGTCTGCCTCAGATGGCCCTGACTCAGGTAACTGTCAGCAGCTCTCACTTTTCTCTGTTGAACTGATTGAGCAGTGGCATAGCAGCTGGGGGTGCATGGATGTCCGCGGGGAGGCAGGCTCATGTGCCACCTGGAGTCAGCTCTTCAGAAGCGAAGTCAGTTTGCCAGCAGCACTGCGAGTCCTGTTTCTTGCCAGAAAGGGGGTGATGTAGCACTGGAGAGCTCTGATCTTGGCACAGGAGCCTTTTCAAGCTCCACATTTGTGGCTGAAGAGGGGCATGTGTGTGCATGCATGCTTGGCCACCCCCACTGCCACTGATGGCTCTCCAGTGAAGCTTCTGCAATGACTTTGAGAGCAGGAGTGTGTGGAGCGTGCTCTGCCCCTCTGGGACCCTGTAAGGACTGCGGGATGAGTTTCTGCTGTTTCTTTGCTCTGGCAGCTTGTTCAGTGGAAGGTGCTTTTTCCCCTTCCTGCACACACCTCTCTCCTCCAGAGATACAGTTGCAAAGCCTGTCTGTACACATAAACTGATTGGGCCTATTTGACTTCTGGGCAGTGCCAGCAGTGGCAAGGGAATTTAAAAAAAAAAAAACACCAAAACAAACAAACAAACAAAAAAAAACCCCCAAAACCCAACCTGTCAGTCTGGCTAAATGCCATCCACATCCTGTAGTGGTTGCTCTTTTGCTCAGCACAGTCTGCTCCCAAAGGGCAAGAAACTAATCTGTGGACACCCTGACCCTCCACAGGCTGAGTCTTCTGTGGTCAGCCAGTGGGTGTCCACATCTTTTCCCCATAGGCATTTTGGAGCTCACTCTGCTGGCTGCTCTTGCTTTTTATCCTCTTCTTTGGCAGACTTAGGGATATTTCGACGGGCAGCGATGGTGCTGTACACGGACTGTATCCAGCAGTGCAGTCGACCAATGTACATGGTAGGTAATTTCTCATCTCAGAACCTCCCTCAGCAATTGCTGACTTTCTAGGCAGTGTGCAGAGGAAAGAGTTGTGGCTATTTGAAAAAGTGATGCTCCTTGCTTCCCTTTTTCCCTCCTCCCCACAAATGTTCAGGTAAGCATAGATCACTGGAACAGTTTACCCCCTGCCACCACTCTCAGGCCTTCCCTAAGCTAAGGCTTGGTGAATAAAACATCAGAGCAAAGGTGAGACAAGCATGACAGGATTTCTCTTTGCTCTTGCTCTCTGGGGGCATTTGTTCAATGGAATGGGTATGAAGCTCTGTGCAGCAGCGCAGCCTCCCCAGGGAAGGCAACGAGTATTTTGGCTCTGTGGCTTAAGCAACAGCTATTGCTATTTCTACAGCACCCCAGGGAAGAGAGCAAAAAAGTAAGAAGTGGTAGCTGTTACCTTGCATCCCACTGATTACTTTCTTCTTGGCACAGAGAGCTAATTAGGGCTTGAAGCCAAACGATGTTTTTTTATCCATGAGCATCTCTCTCTCTTTTTTTTTTTTTTTAA
>VZTL01063771.1:43364-77270 GCA_013400535.1 Scopus umbretta
TTTTTTTTTTTAATTTTCATTTACTCTCCCATCTCTGAATAAGCGTTAGACTTGAGTTTTCCAAGCAAACTTGGTGCACTCAGGCATAAAGTATGCCTGGCCAGCCTGAAATGGCTACATCATGAAAGCAGGTGTAAGCACAAATGCACATGCCCCACAGATGTAACCCTTTGGCCTGCTGTAGTTATAGTGCTTCCCTAGCTGATGGTGAGGTGGATGAAAAAAGGCTCTGTGGATACGTGCAGGATGCTATCCAAAGCTTCCCCTGCTGCCTCTTTCAAGCACATCCTTTCTCTGTGCAATAATTTTTCCATAAAATGGTGGGAGGGAAGGAATCTAACTAGGAAAACAGTGGAAACGGTCAAAGGATATTCAGAACCTCTGGAGGCTGATCCTTAAGTGCTGGGCTTGTCCTTTTTTAGGGGTTTAGTATCCTTCTTGCAACACTTTCTTCAAATTTATGAGGACCAGAGCAGTTTCCATCTGGCAGAAGCTCCCACAGAGCAAACTTCAGAGCCAGGTGCATGTGTGCTTGCAGGAACCATCCTCACATAACGATATCCTCAATTTCTGAGGCAAAGGCCTCTTTTTTGCATTTCCTTCTGCTTTTGTATGATCATCATTGTCTCCTCTTCAGGACAGGATGGTGCTGCTCATTGTCGGAAACCTGGTCAACTGGTCCTTGTAAGTAGTGGGGTGTGGGGTCTCGTGCACTTGTGTGCGTGGGTAGCAGGATTTGGTATCGACACACAGGTGGTCTGAAGTGATGGGGAAACGCAGCAGTGTCTGTGCAATAGTCCTGTGCTGGGGCCTTTCTGACACGTTTTGGTGAGGAGCTAGATCTGACGAGTGCTGCCTGGTAGGCAGATCCATAGGATACAGTGCAGCACTACAGAGCTATGTGGGGCGCTCATAAGCGTTTTAGCTGGTGCTCTCGTGGCTTGCGTACGAGTGAGCTCGTGTAGGGCTGGTGTGGTACCGCAGTGCTGTGTTGTGCTGTATGTGTGCTTCCCACATAGCTGGGGGCTCTCTGGTGCAGCCAAGGTGCAGGAGACTTGACAGACGCCTCTTAGTCACAGTCACAGAGCCTGGCTCAGCAGTAACTGCATGGATGGAGAGGGATCAGCTCTTGGATGAGACCGAAAATCATTGCCCCAGGCTCTTGCTTTTCACTAAAGCTGCTTGTCTGGGACCTGCCTTACGTACAGATCTGGGGCCAGCTCCTACTGAGTGAGATGCATTTGGCCATGTGTTGGAAGCAACACACGACCCTTGCCTGTCCTCTGGGGTCTCTGGTTGCTCTCAGTGGCTGACCATGGCTGAGTTTGCTCTGCTTTGCTCCTCAGCAGGGAGCAGAGGCAAATGGTACATTTCCTCCAGGTAACTGGGAGACTGTGGCAGTGTTGCTGTGTCCTGTGGTCTGAGGGGAGCAGAGTGTGGTGGTCAGTTTGGGGATGTACCCTGTCCCCAGTGAAAGAGGCTGTCTAACGTCCCTTCTTCCCTCTCTTTCAGTGCTATCTTTGGGCTGGTGTATCGGCCCAGAGACTTTGCCTCCTACATACTGGGGATCTTTATCTGTAACCTGTTGCTGTATCTGGCTTTCTACATCATCATGAAGGTAAAGGCGGCAGCTGTAGCTATCCCTGGGATGTCTGTCTCCAAAGGGGAAGGAATGGGCCTCTTTTTTGGCTGCAGTCTGGTTCCTGTGGTGCTGCAGAGGGATCTGTAGGGGCATTGTGGGACTCAGGGTGGCACACGGTGTTGATGTTGAGGAGGGATGCTGTGTAGCTATCTTGGCAGTGGCTGGGCTGTGTCTCCCTGGGGTGGGCAGCCCTTCACAGATGCAGATGGTCCAGGATGGTGTGTAAGCCCTATGCATGGCTCTGGCACCTGGGAAGAATTTGGGGCACGTTGTGAGGCTATGTCCCTGTCTGCAGCTCCGCAGCTCTGAGAAGCTCCTGCCCATCCCTCTGTTCTGCATCGTGGCCACAGCAGTGGTGTGGGCGGCTGCCCTCTACTTCTTCTTCCAGACCCTCAGCAGCTGGGAGGTAAAGTTCCCCTTTCACTGTCCTTCTCTCCATCTCTCATCATCTTTCCTTCCAATTGTTCATTTCACACAAAAAATACTATACTCTGGGGAAGAGTCTTGGGTTGCTCATGGAGAACTGGAAGGGTTTAACTCCTTCAGCAGACTGGGAAGGGAGCATGGCAAGCTGTGCTGAGCCAAAAATGACTGTATGCATGCAGCTGTGGAGAGACTGTTTATGACCCAGGTAATCTGGAGGCGACTGGTCTGCACCAGGGAACAGAGGAGGAGCTGAAGGGAAAACTGGACAAATCCTGACCAGTGCTGGATGGAAGACTTCTCTCTGGAGCAGATGGCCAATGGGGCATAACCTGCCTGGTGCTGTGGGGGCTCTCCATGGCCTAGGAGGCTCTTAAATCCTGACTGGATGCCTTATAGCAAGATACCATATCCATCTCCATGGAAGTGAAGGGCTTGCTGCAGGGTGGTCTGGTGGAGGCTGTGCAGCTTGTGCTATGCAGGACGTCAGATGTGGAGACCAGAGGGGTCCCCCCAGATGTGGGTTGTGGCCCCAGATCCATCTCCAGGTCTTAAGTATGACATTGTGTTCCTGCCTTGCTCTCACCATATGTCCAGCCAGCACAGCACTTTTTCCTGTCTCCCACATGGAGAGTTAAGGCAGGGTGATTTCTAGAGGGTCCAACGTGGCTAGCCAGGGCTCTGTGTCAGTCAGGTCCTGACACCCTGTCTGTTCCCCTAGGAAACGCCAGCAGAGTCCCGGGAAAAGAACCGGCCATGCATCCTGCTGGGCTTCTTCGATGACCATGACGTCTGGCACTTCCTCTCTGCAGCTGCCTTGTTCTTCTCCTTTCTGGTGAGTCCTGCTGAGCCTCCTGCTCTGCTGTATGACTTCACCTTCACCTGTTCCTCCTTGTCCCACTATCATCATGGAACTGTGGCTGCCCCAGGACCCCGCAGAAGTACCCCAACTCCTCTGCTTGGCTCTGCCTCCAGACATCCTTCACAGTGGCCTGCTACTTGTCAGAGGGATCAGGCTTCCTCCTTTGGCTTGTTGCTCTCTGTGCCTCCTGGCCCTCTGGGGCTGTGGGTCTCACAGCTGTTGTGGGGAAGCTGAGGGGCTGCTGGTGTGACCAACCCTCTTGTGGGTTTGTGAGGATTCCCAGAAAGGGACCTTTCTCCCTTTGACCTAGGCAGTAGGGTCACTGGTGTGGAGCTTAGCTCACTCCTGGGCTTTCCCTCACTTCCATAGTTGACTCCTCTGCTCCTCTAGTTGGTATCTCTTTACGGGCCTGATGGTCTGTGTGCTGGCAAAGATGGAGGCATCCCCTGTGATGGGGTCACAGTACTGTGTTTTGGGGAAGTGGAGAGGGAGACCTTAACCCTAGCTGTGCAAGGCACAAGTTGTTTGCGAAGGAGCTATCTGGCCACATGCAATGTCTGAGCTGTGGTCAAGCAATTCCCGCCCTGCTGCCTTCTTGGATGGCTCTTCAGCGGCTAGTGATGAGGGACCAGCTTACAAGCAGTGTCTCCATCATGGCTGGGGCAGGATTATCTGCTCAGGTCCTTGCAGCACTGTAGGCAGAGCTACCTGTCAGCTGTGCTGCCAGAGTGACGTGCTGGGAGCATTGCAGAAAGAGTTAATCTGGCACAGCTACGTGAGTTGCTGTTGTGACTCCTGTAGGTGCTGGAGATGTGGCCCAGGGGGAGCTCCCCTGTGACAAGATGCCATTGGGAGCTGGTCATTCTCCCCAGTTGTGGGCTGGCCAGCTACCTGAAGCTGCCTCACGCTTTCCTCCTCAGGTCCTGCTGACTCTGGATGATGACCTGGACACAGTGCGCAGGGACAAGATCCCAGTGTTCTGAGTCCCCAGGGGATGGGGGCGCAGGGGCGTCCCAAACCGCTCAGCCAAAGGCACCGGGCCACCAGCATCTGTGGGGAATGAGCCTGCTTCTGTGTCCGACAACCCCATGGGAGCAGGGGAGCCGGATCCCACAGGAAGCACGAAGGGGTGCTGTGGTAACTGGGGCGGGACAGGGAGGGAAGATGTTTGCTCCTTTCCCACTGCACCTTCTGGGGCAGGCACAAACCAGCGGCTGAGGCCAGTGCACAGCCCTCTGGCTTGTAGGTGCAGCAGGTGCTGGAGCCAGTGAAGAGGGAGAAAACAGGAGGTGTGTTTTGAGAGCTTTGCTTCCCTTCGTCCCTGCTGATGTGCTCCGCTTCCTCTTCAGTGAGCAGGCTCGAGGAGTGCAATGCAGCTCCTCCTGCATCGGCAGCCGCGCCTGTACCTTGCGGGCTGCCGTCCTTGAAGAGTCCTTTCAACAGCATGGGGAGAGCATTTGGTTCCTGACCTGCAGCTGCCAAGTGAGCAAAGGACTCCAAGCTGAGGTGGCAATGGGGGACTGGTTTCTTTTCTTGTTGGAGAGGCTCCTCTTGTAGCTGGTGGGGAGCCACAGTAACAAGAGAAACAAGTCCAAGGGACTGCAGTATTGGAGGGAGATGGCGAACTAGAGCTGCCCAGGAGTGCTCTGCCAGAGGCAGAACCTCCTGCCTTGCTCCTGTGGCCTCTCTCACTTGCACATATTGAACAGCCTCACTTCTCTTTGGTGGCTGCTACGCAGGCACTTGTCAGCGTGATGGTCTCCTTCACAGCACCAGAAGTGCTGTCCTCAATCTACCTTAAGAGAGATGGTGCGGTCAAGCCGCGGCCTTGTGTGCTGGGTAGCTCCTTGGCAGCTCCCTGGCTCCTGCTGCGTGGCCTTGCTAAAGGAGCAGGGTAGAATGGGGAGGCTGTCCAGCAGTTCCAGGCTTTCTCCTCCCGCAAACTTGCTTTGGGCAAACTTTGGCAAAGGAGGTTCCCTTACGGGCTGGGAGTGTGCAGGTTGTTTCGGGCAGTTGGGGTTGAGTTCTTTAGATAAAGATCTGGACAAAAACATTTTTCCCCTCCAACTTTTTCTGCATCTGAAATAAGTTTTTTAAATGGCTTCTGAATTCTCAGTTATTTACAAAACAAGAATAAGGTGTCAATTACTTCAGGCCTTGCATCTAAAACGTGGCCCTGTTTAGCTAATTTTGAATTGAAAAATATTCTTTTAGGCCTGCTGTCCTTATTCTTGTCATTGTCTGAGCATTTTTCCTTTGGTGTATGTGCATGTACCCAGTGATGCAAAGGCTCCATTCCATTTGTGCTTACCAAAGCAGAAGACTATGGGAATTTTCTACTCTGAGAAGTCTGTATCTCCTAGAAAGGTTTTGCACTAGCTCGTTTTAATTTTTTTTTCTAAGTTGGAGTTTGTCAAGGTGGTCAATAAAATGAATATTCTTGGCTCCCTGCTCTGCAGGTTGATCTGACTTTTTTATGCTCCAGCTCTCAGTGGCAGCAAAGAGAGCACTCGGGGCAGAGGGGTGCCCAGCGGTGTCACACAGCTGCTGTCATCCTTAGGTCCTCAGGAGCCTCACAAACAGTTTCCTGAGCATTGGTAGAGGTGACCCGCTTTTTCTTTTAACCAAATTGCCTTTGTGGGGCTAACTGGAGTAAAGAACAGACACTCCTGTTTGTAGCCCCTTCGGCAGAGCGATGAGAGGACCTGAGAAGGAGTGACGCAAGAGGCTGCTGGCAGCCATCTTCCCGAGCAGAGCTGCACTCCTATGGAGATCTAGCCACACTTCAGACAGGGCGTGCTGCAACACGCCGAAGGTGGTGGTCCTTGTGTGGTGCGTTTTATTACAGTGCTTTGGGCCTGACTTGCAGGTTTGCCATGCAGATGGAGTTGTGAATGTTCAATGATGCTAGAAATAGGGGCAGGTTTCTCAGGCTTGTTGTGAAGCATGAGCTTCTCTTCCTTAACAGTCTCAGCATAGGCTGCAGGGAAGGAGATGGCAC
Source organism: Scopus umbretta (assembly GCA_013400535.1). Lineage (NCBI taxonomy): Eukaryota > Metazoa > Chordata > Aves > Pelecaniformes > Scopidae > Scopus > Scopus umbretta. The sequence goes on from VZTL01063771.1 coordinate 49,293, forward strand.
TTGCTTTTGTCTGAGTAGCACCAGCAGAGGAATATCAAGCTGAGGATAGTCCACACTTCCCATTCAGCCACCCTGCAGCCTTGGCATATGTTCTTGGTCTGTCTAAAATGGCAGAATCCAATATTAGCTACACAGGCTTGCCTGCAGCTTCTGTTTTCTTCCCATAAGGAAAGACTGCCAGGAAGTCTGAGGTGCAAGCACCACCCCCCCAAATCCTTACTGCTGAGTGCAGCAAGACTCAGCCACCCATGTCAGGGACTCCTGGTGGGACTGTGGTGCTCTGTCTTGCCCAGCATGGTTATAAACATGTCATGCAGATGGAGCCATCTGGATTTCTGTACCCAGAGGTGTATGAATGTTGGAGCCGACAGCTTTTTTTGTAACACATGCTCTGTGCTGCCCTGTCCCGCTCCCTGCAAATGCAAGGGCTGCTGTAGGAGCCCAAGTGCTGCACTTCCAGTTCTCTGACCAGTGAAACTAAAATTTGTTGTAATAATATTTGGGGCGTGCAGGATGTGCTCTTTCCAGAGCTCTGCTGGGAGGGCAGGTGGTAACAGGCAGTGATAGCGCTGCTGCCAGCACCATCCATTCCCCCCACTTCTCTCTGCCTCTCTAGTCCTGGCCCCAGCAGCAGGAGCAGAGGTCTGAGGCACGGCTGCACAGAGCCCTGCTGCGTGGTGCCACCTGGAAGCTGCATGAAGAGCTGCAGTGGCAGATCTGGTGGGAGGTGACCTGCTCATGTGATGGTCACATCATTTGCTGCTGCGGTGAGCTAGGGATCAGGTGGGGCAGTGCTTTGGAGCTGGGACTGGGGTGGGTAGCAGGAGAAAGGGGAGAAAATTTCCTGATGGAGTCCTGTTGTGGTTTAACCTCAGCTGGCAACTAAGTACCACGCACCCACTTGCTCACTTCCCCCACCCCCAGTGGGATGGGGGAGAGAATCAGAAGGGTAAAAGTGAGAAAACTCACGGGTTGAGATAAAGACAGTTTAACAGGTAAAGCAAAAGCCGTGCACACAAGCAAAGCAAAACAAGGAACTCGTTCGCTACTTCCCTTCGGCAGGCAGGTGTTCAGCCATCTCCAGGAAAGCAGGGCTCCATCATGCGTAACAGTTACTTGGGAAGACAAATGCCATCACTCTCAACGTCATCCCCTTCCTGCTTCTTCCCCCAGCTTTATATGCTGAGCGTGATGTCGTAATGGGATATCCCTTTGGTCAGCTGGGGTCAGCTGCCCCAGCCGTGTCCCCTCCCAACTTCTTGTGCACCCCCAGCCTGCTCACTGGTGGGGTGGGGTGAGAGGCAGAAAAGGCCTTGACCCTGTGTAAGCCCTGCTCAGCAGTAACGAAAACATCCCTGTGTTATCAACACTGTTTTCAGCACAAATCCAAAACATACCCCCCATATTAGCTACTAGGAAGAAAATTAACTCTGTCCTGGTCAAGACCAGCACAAGTCCTCACCAAGGCCCATGCCTTGCATGAACAGTATCTTGCTCTAGCAAGTGCCTGGAAAAGTTGAGGTCAAGCCCTCTATGTGCCTTCAGAGTGGATTACAAGGCTTTGTGTGGGGAGGTGCTCGCAGGACAGCAGTGCTGCGGTGGGCAGGATAAATCCCTGGGTGCTGGGGGCACGTGAGGTTTGAACACAGCCTGCTAGCACCAGCAGGTTAAGCACCAACGCCCATGAAGTGCTAAACCAAAAGAAGCCTCTACTTGAGGTAAGGCCTGCCTTGCTCCTCTGGACCTGGAGGGAGATGTGTAGATCTCGTCTAAGGTGGGAGCTTGTCAGGTGGGAGGCAATGCTGGGGTCATTAAAGTGTTTGAAGTGGAGCTACAGCCCTGCTGTTGCCTGAGGCTCAACAGTTAGAGCATCTGCCTCCTGTAGGAACTGCACCGGCCTTTAATCTTTTAACTGCCCGGTTTCTCTGGTGTCCATGCTGCAATCACACCATGCAGCTGCAATTGCACTGTGCAAAGCACTCCAGAGCCCACTGAGTGTTTTTATATGAAGTGGGCAATTCTGGCCAGAGACTCCAGGGTGGTTTCTTACCAGAATTAGCAAATGCTGCCTCCCTCAGTCCCCTTGAGCCAGAGAGGTGGGGAGAAGAGGGACACTAGTTCAAAAACCTGTTGATCTTGGCAGATCACCAGAACCGGTGTACAAGCAGGTATTGCAGGAGTGAGACTTGGAGGATCCAGTGTTGGATTCTGCTGTTTGTGAGTCTAACCTGAAGTCCTCTTTCCTCATTGTGCTGCCTTCACAGCCTCTGCTTAGTTAGGTGCAGGATGGCTCTTGCCTTGCAGGACTGCCCTTATCCCGTGTTTAGGTGTGGAGAAAGATGAGCAGCTCTTCCTCTTGTACAAGTATGTTCTGCTTTTGGTGTATTTTGCGGTACGCAGAATTCAAGGACATAGGACAAGGCGTTGGGGTAGTAGGAATATTGCTTCTGTGCCAGACTGAAGAAGGCCTTGTGTGCCCTGAAGTTCGTCCAGTCTTAGACACACATTTTCATAAGAGATATTCCTTCTCCCTGTGTCTGTTACAGTCTGTAGCCTCAGACCTTGTTCCAAGCTTGTATTCATTTCTAACCAGGAAGCTGGTTATCTTCTCCAAATAAGAATGTGAGAAAAAGCTCACATTGAACAGCAGTTGGAAGGCTGGATGTAGGAGGTAGAAGAGTAACATATGGGCTCGCTGAGCTAAGCAGAGATGAGCACAGTATGTGAATGGCAAGGTGGTAGCAGCAATGAGGGAGAGAGAGGTTGGCGAAGGGTGCAGAACAGCACAAAAAAAAGCAGAAAAACATGAGAGAATTAAATTAAATACAAGGAAAGGCACCTCAAGCCTAAGAGATGAGAGGAAAGGTTGGAATCGTCTCCCTGCTGCTTCTGTGCCAGCTTGATGCATCAATTTTTAAAATTTCCTCTTAGCTTTGCTGTGCCTGCTGGTTTCTGTTCATACTCTGGTTCTACCACCTAGCGGCTGCAGGGCCCAGCCTGACCCGGTGGCTGCAGGGGTGCCTCGACAGCTCTGGCTGGTGGGGTGTCTGGCTGGGCACCCGGGCTGCTCTGTGTCTCCTAGCTGCTCTGGTCAAGCTCAGCTATGCAGCCCTCTGCACCTGAAACGTGGCTTGTGCCTCGAGTCCCGCTGCCCTTCTCCAGGTGACTGCCCTCTGGGAAGGAAGAACGGCTTCCTGGGCAGGTGGGGGACCTGTGATCCCTGACTTGCACGTGTCACTTTGTGGTCGTTGTTTCACCTTTCTCTGTTCACTGAGCAAAACGGCCTTAGACATGTGCAGGGAGACAAGTGGAGCAGCTGGTGTAAATTGTGTTAGAAGGTGGGGGCTCCTCTGCTGCCCATGGGCTGGTAGTGGGGATCCCTGCTTCCCCCACCATGTGCTCATCCCTCCTATGCTAAGCATAAACTGCTGTAACAGCTCTTGAAAGGGAAGGAAGCAGTTCGCTTTTCTGATGAACCCCTTCCTCAGTGAGTTTAAGTGGCTTGCTGTGGGGCCTGAGGAGCTCGAAGGTGGCAGGAGCTGGCTGGGCTGGAAGTGGCGGCTGCCAGAGTAACTCTCCATATGTTGTGGAAGCTGTACCTGCCCATGAACACCTGGCAAAGCTTTCTGCAGTTGGTCATGAAATACTCAGCCTTATTTGCCAAGTCATGAGGTATATTTGCTGGTTTTATAAGCAAAAGAGCTGTTAACACTCAACTTTGTATAATTTTTGTGTTACACCTCCTGCAACGCCTTCTCCATTCCTACACCAGCCTAGGCCTCTAACATTTTCCCCAGGTAGAAGCCAGTGCAGTGCTGTGGTTGGGTCAAGTGGTTTTGGGTGGCGCACAGCCAGAAAGCTGCTGCTGAGTAGGCCCTGCTCTACCTCCCCCAGTAGCAATGTGACCTGTCTCTTCCCTCTGCCATGCTCTTCTTTTTCCACAGATCCTGGTCACCTGAAGGTGTCTCCCCTCTCCCAGAGCTGTGTTGATGTAAGCCATAAGAGAGGAGGTGGATACAACCACATAGTCCCTGTTTTCTCAGGAAACGTAGGTAGAGTTGTGTTCTGCCCAGTACAACTCAAGGGAAACAGAAATAGTTTCTGTAGAATAATAATTAAGATGACCCTTCACAGTTTAGGGACGCTATTAAGATCGTGTGAGCCGACACCGTTGCAACTCCCACTAAAAAAACCTCTGGGCTGGTAGAAGAGCAGCCAAGGCAGGAGGAGCATGCTGCGCTTTGAAACAGGAAGGCACGGTTTTAGGAGAAATGTTAACTTGTCCACAGCTAAATGTAGATTTTTTTTTTTTTTTTTTTTTTTTTGCCTTTTAAAACTGGGGCACNTTGGTGCCTGTTAAAACTGTGGCATCTACACAGAGCAAAATGGTCTTTGGCGGGGGTGGGGCGGTGGACGTTAGCAATGACAGCAACAGGGAGATACTGAGTTTATTTAGTGCAGTAACAGGGCATATTTGAGAGCGAGGTATGCTGTCTGTGTTCCACCTCTAGCTTAAGATGGGGGAAGAAACACTCTGAGCCGGTTTCACTTGTGCTTTTTTATGTGGTTTCCCTCACGTACACGTGCGCGTGGCTGTACGAAGCCTTTGAACGGGCCCGGCAGGCCTGAGGGCCCCCAGCAGCTCTCAGCCTGGAGGGCTGACAAGCGGGACCTCGCTGCCCCAGGGGCGCTGCTGGGGCCTCAGTAGAAATTGCGCCTGCGGCCCGGCTCCATCTCCCACAGGTAAGCACTGCGCCTGCATCTGCTGTAGTTAGCCAGTGGCGAGGGCATCAGCCCATCCTTGAAGGCATTCAGAGGCCCCGTGTCCCGTTTCCCCTCCTCTCTACTAAAATAGAGCCGGTTGCTGGAGCAGGAAAGCTCCACCTTTATGCCCTGTGCTGTCGCACGCTGACCCTGAAACTGGGGCTGTTGCTCTTGGGCAGCGCTCGGTGCAGTCAACTAGCCCTGCCCGCCAGCTCTCCGGCCCGAGCTGCCCTCTCGGGGCAGGGAAATTGGGCTAAGAGTAGGTTACTGACTGCTCAGAGATGGTCCTTGGTGGTGCACGCATCTTCCTGATGATCTGCTGAACCACAGCCATCTCTGGACACAGCCTCCTCGTTGAACTACAGATACTGGCTGTTGCTGAAGTAACGAAATGGAAGCTCATCTGTCTCAATACTCCTGTATTACGCAGCCTCCCAAAAAGCCTTTACTTACCTCGCAGCGTCTCTGTACCGGTCTCATCCAAACCACATCTTTTAGATGCAAACTGTGACAAAAGAACTATTTTAGTGCACTTCACAACCAACATGGCAGTGCGTGATGAGAAGTATTTTATAAAGCTGAAGTTGTATCTTAACACAGTGATCGTTGTCACCTGGGCGGGGACTGCATCTGCCATGCATTATTTAGATAAGTCATTATTGGTATATGCTGCTTCTGGATTATGTAGTTCTACCTAGCCAGAGTGGTGCGTAACTCTGGTATATGCAGAGAACATACGTCAGTGGAGAACTAGAACTGTAAATTCCCAGCCTCAAAACAAAGCTTTTTTTTTTTCTTTTTTTTTTCTTTTTACCTGTCTTGAAGAGTGAAATGCATGGCTTTCTGTGGGGAAAGCAGCTGTGCCAAAAAGAATACAGCATTCAAAGGGCATTTTTCTTTTTTTTTTAATAAAATACTATCATGTTCATATCTATACAAATAATTATTACAACTATTAAACAAAGTATTACTTTTAACAATAGAAATCTCAGAACTCTGAACAAGATCATGGTTTGGGATATTTACAGCTGAATGCAACACATTTGTAAAAAGATGTCAAAATAAACAGAATAAGATCTTATTTACAATTGGAAGATGATGTTCCTGTTCATTCATTATAGATTTCTACTGCAGAGTTCCTTTTTTCCATTACAAAATAGTAAGGACTTTCCACTGGGGCTGTATCCGAGTAAGTTACAGCTGTATAAAACAGAAGCACAGCAGAAAACTCTGGTCTGAATATAAATAGTTTACAGTGTGGAGGGCAACAGCATCTTTGATTAATCTCCTGTGGCAAAATCTGTATTTGCTTCCCTTCTCACAGTGAGTGGGCAGGAACAGGGGTACAACCCACTGTGAGCTTGGTTGTTTCACATTTGTGATTGCTGAAACGGCAGCATATTGCAAACTTGGAACCTAGTTGTAAAAATACTGGTGAGGCAGAAAGAAATTTTTTTTTTTTTTTTAACATCCTAGAAACTGGTATCGGCAAATAATAAATGGATTCTGTGTAACTAAGCAGGGCTTCTTCGCAGAGAGAAGACAGTTTTGTATCATCATGACTAAAAAACTCTGCTACATCTTTAAGCAGCTCACCGAATAACTTGCTCTCAGTATACCGAGTGGAAATAAAGTGTTGGTGCTCTGAGATTTTTAGATTCACTCCAGGGATCACAGAGGCAGTAGGAGGTTGAAAACATGGTCACACACAAACCTGCGTCTGCACTGGCACTCCTGTCCGTGTGGCCCGTGCTGGATCAGTGGCAGCAGGAGAAGGGAACAGCAGTAGCAGAGAACTTAACTGATGATAAAGAATGGAGCTCCTTATATCACTGTATCAGAAAACAACACAAATTTGACCAATTTGGTATAAACAGATTCAATGCTACTCTGTCTTTCCAGTCAAAGTGAGATCATTATTAAAGCGATGAGCATGAAACTTATTTGTGGAACAGCAAAGAATCACAGCTCTTAGCACAGGTGACTACACTTAGTCATCCAGAAACAGATTACAGCGTGAGTTTGCAGCCAAGCCCTTGAGCCAGGACGGCGCAAGTACCTCTGAATAAGGTGAAGAGATGACAGGAGACCAGAAAGAATGGAATGACCCCTTCCCTCCAGCCGTGCCCTCTGCAGTTGCCCTGCCACATGATTTGTTTCCTGCAACAGCACTACAGTCACCAACCACAGCAGCAGCAGCAGCGCAGCTTTAAAGTGCAGTAGGAAATCTGTGCAAAATTCAGGAGGCTCTGTACTAGCACAGCGTATTTTTTTTTTTTGTTTTCCAGAGAGGTGCTCTTCCACCTGGGCAGCAGCGTAGTGACTGGAGCAGGAGCTAGAGAACACATTCCAGTAAGGCTCAGCCAACAGCTCAGATCACTTCAGTTCTCAGTTTTCTTAGCTGCTCTTAAACGAGGTCCTTTCTCTCAGTGAAAAGGTATATAAATGTTAATACATTACTATTTTATTGCCTGCTTTCAACTTCATCTGACTCTGCTCTTATTCTCCCAGGCTTCTTAAGGGATTAGTCAAGGACTAAACTGACACACACGCAATCCAGCCCTACACCGTTTGGTGTTGGTGTTGAAGTCATTTAGGCCAATCTGAAAGCCACAGGTACACCACGCTTGTCAGCTGCGGCAGTGCCACCCTAGAGGTAGTGCTGAACCTTTCTCTTCTGCTGCTTACTTTGCTAAATTAGGCAGTACTGGGTATTTTTCCTTTCTTCAAAACCAAAACAAACCCCCACTTAGTATAAATAACCTTCAAAAAGGTATTACGGAAGAGAAAATGCCGTTCTCAGGCTAACAAATTGCAATTAAAACCGCAAAATCTTTTCCAAATATATCTTGAACAACAAAGGAAATGTTATTTGCCAGGTAATTCTTAGGAGAAAAAGATTAGAAATTGTTGGTGTCGTAGTTGCTTGCCAAAGAAAATGTATTGGCTTGTCAAATTATTGTTATAACAAGTAAACCAAGTATTTGATCTGCAAAACTTACAGACTCTTCTTCTTCAAACTCCCCCTCCCCCCCAAATCATTTATCAAGGTAAGGTGAGCCTTCCTTAAAGTCTTATCAACCTGATACCTGACACAACAGCTTCAATGGTAGGGGAAAGGAAAAATAAAAGAAAAAAGAAAGAATATTTTCCTCTCAACGGTAAGGACGTTGCAGTTGCTTCTCTTCCTGAAAGCAGAGCCCAAAGCCCAGGGAAAGGGCCGGCAGTCGAACAGCTGAAACGCCGACCTGCCAGTGGCACAAACTGGCCTACAGAACTGAACGCAAGAAGCTGAGCCTGGTCAGTGTGGAATGGCAGGGGCGATTAGTTTATGGGGAAGAGGAAAACTAAAACAACTTCATCGTTAAAAGTAACAAAAAATTACTTAACATCTAATTTCCTCTCTTTTGATGTGAAATATCCAGTCCTGTCCTTCCTAAAGGCATATGCGCACGAACACATGAGAAGCTGAAATCTGTGGCAAATCCGCGAGCTGCTGTTAAACCGGGGGACCTGGCCGGATTTAGCATTCAAAGACCATCTTGGACAGTCAATTAGACTGAAAGACTGTACAATAGAGCCATTTTTTCTTTAACTAAATTGATCTAAAAGCCAGTCAGCAGTGTAAATGACAGAATTTGGACAAATGTGTTTATATGAAGCTCTCGCAGATAGGTCTGCCTACCTTTCTTTTCATAACAGTCTTCCTGATCCCACACCAATGCCACAGGATTATTTAGCATCACTTACGGCACGTAAAAAGACTCGCACTGGTATGTGGTTGAACTTCAACAGAAACTGTCACATTCGAGGACAGCAATGAAATGATATTTCTCCGTCCTGGTCTTGGCAGGTTTCAGAAAAAGTCCTGAGAAGTACGACAAAGTGGCATGGTCATTACCCAGGTATCGCCATGCCCTGTCACAACAGCGCGGGGTACAATCCTCTAGAGAAGACCAAGGGTCAGTCACACGGCAATGACTTTTGAGCCACACACCGCAAAACTGTGCAGTTCCTGCAAAATCACCATAGTCTTTAAATCATGAAAAAGCCTGTGTTGTGAATACCTGCACTACAGGTATCCTGTGAATAAGGTCACTATTTTTGGTCATCTTTGTAAACAGGAAAGGGGCACATGAAAGTTACTGACACAGTTACTGCCTCTTCAGAAAATTATGTCCAACATTAAAAAAAAACAAAAACAAAAAAACCAAAACCAAAAACCACAATCACAGCTGACATACTCTACTGTGAGTACTCAGGATCTCATTTAACCTTGATACAACACCAATTAAATTAATAGTGAAATCAATATGAAGGAATANATCCACTAGGCAGGTGACTTTATTGTAGAAGGATATCAAATTATTTAGGACTATCCCTTTGTGTACCCATGTTGACTGTGCCTCATGATAGCATTGTTTTTTAAATACCTTTCAGTAGTACCCAGTATAATCTTCTCCATTATTTTTCCAGGAACTGAGGCTAGACTAACAGGTCTGTAGTTTCCTGGGTCTTCCCTCATGCCCTTCTTGTAAATTGGAATGACGCTGGCTAGCTTCCATTCAGCAGGGCCCTTTCCCAGGCCCCCAAGACCTTTGGTAGATGATCAAGAGGGGTCCACATGGGACTGAATCCCATGAGGCCCCGTGGACTTGTGAACGTTCAACTGTCGCAACAGGTCCATATAAGTTTACAAGCTCACTCCAGTTTTCAAAGACATCATGAAGTTGTGTAGTTTTCCCAGCAGAGGAAACTAATGTGGTACTATATGAATGCCTGGAATGATGAGCAGGATTAACATCTTTATATAAAGTCCTGGAAGCCAGGGCTTAATTTCTTACTACTTTGTCTTGAAAGCCAAATACACTGTTGCACACACAATGCCATTTAAAGAGAGCAAGAATGGCTGGTTTGCCTCCTTCCTAAAGGTCTGGACGAGTATGTAACGCACAGTGCAGCTGCTCATTCAATATCTCCGTCTTCATTATCCACAACCCATGGAGCTACTCATCGTTACAGAACTCATTTCACCACCTGAGGCAGCCCCTGCAGAATCTACTGCGTTAGGGAAATCAATTTGATCAGAAAGTCTCATCAGATAACACCCAGACCTGCAGTGCGCTTAGTCAGAGTTGAGGACTGACCATCATTCCTAACTCTCCTGCTCTGCACAGGCCAGTCGCTGCCGTTCGGTCAGTGACCACACTTTGGCACCCCGTTTCACAGTCAGACAAGTTGCCTTGCTTTGAAGTAAAATAAATATTCAATCTATTATTTTTAAGAAACACAGCGAACTGATGCACCACTTAGATATGTCCTAAGATAAGCTCAATCTCAATTAAAAAGTGATTCCCAGTTTGAAACAGAACCATTTTACTTAGCTTTGCAGGAAAACATCAGACCCCAGGTTACCAGAGCAGAGACATTGTCAGGATGGACCACAGACACAGCCCAATTCCTTTTAATGCTAAAGCCTCTTCACTGTCCTGGATCAGAGCCAGGAGCAGTTTTTGCCATGCCCTGGCTGGTCAGGAGGGATTGCATACAAGGAAACCTGACGTTACTCTGTTACTCGAAGAATCGAAACCAGAATGGTATTTCCAAGCACATAAAAACAGAAGAGAAATATTTCTGCCTTGTTTTAAGAGAACTCACACTGCAGAGCCACTAAATAAATAAAACTTACCTAGTTCTTCCCTTTCCTTTACAAGAAAGGGGACCAAAATTTGTGAAAGTACTGGAGACTCAGCCAGCGCACGCACATTCGCACTCCGTCTCTCACGCCCATACAAACGCATCCCCCTTCCTCCTGGTGCTGAAATCACAACGTCTTCCTGGCATGCGGCGTTTGGGTCTTGACACATTCACGTTCCTCCTTCAGCCACAATCATACGGGTTTAGACAAAAGGTGCATTCAAGTGCAAAATACTGAAATTTACTGGGTCCCCCGATCCTGCCAGCAACGTTAAGTAAAAACTGTGCCCATGGGGATCCCAGCTCATTTTGCGGGATGCCACAGGCTCAGTCCTCCTCCCATGTGCTGCCCGGTACAACAAAGGGCTGTCACTCACAGAAACCAGGAAGCTGGCGTTTGTGCATGGGCCAAAGAAAAGGCGGGGGGCAGGGGGAAGACAAGACTTTAAGAAGGTGCTAAACAAGGTACAAAACCCACCCTGAGGTAACTCGCAGCATACGAACAACGAAATGGCAGGAAACACGACTGCTGTCTCCGCTGGCTACACCAGAAGGAGTCGTAAGGTCGTAGGCTACATTAAAACACTGACCAAGTTCAGCAGTAACTGAAGCCATTGTTAAAATGGATCCAAACAAAATTCTTCTTAAAAACATAAAGTCATGGGTTAAAGAAATCTGAATTTTCTAAACCAGTACTTTTAATTGCTGACCATGGAAACACACAGTAATTTTCACTAGGTAAAGTCAGCCTTAGGTCAAGTGCATGTGACAAGCTTCAAACAGACAAAAGCTGCACAACAAACGTCTTTATCAACTAACAGTGGGTTAACACAGACTTGACTTGTGTTGAGGCTCCTGAAGGTATTTTACAAAAGAAAAAGGGAAACCCAAGCCACTTCAAGTTCATCTGTAGTTTCAGGTAAATGCATCAGAAACAAAATGAAACCTGTAGCATTTGTTTCCTGTCTCCCGTACGGATGCTCTCACCCCTTTCTTTACATCCACGTGTTACTGAGGGTGGCCCTTACCCTGGAACAATCGGACATCAAACTTGATTGTTGGAAAATCAACAACCAGTATTTGCACAGCTCTCAATGTTGCATCCTTACTGTTTACTAGTAAGTAAGCATTGCTATAGGCACTGGTGCTTTAAAGTTAGTAAGGTGGATGGAAATACAGTGTGTATATAAATACGAAAAGTACCTATATACATACATTTAGGCAAATAAACAGTGATGCTATGAATGGTCTCTTCAGGGACGCCAGTAAGATCCACTTTCTTCTTCTGAAATATATAAACAACGCATCGGACTAGAAGTCAGTCTATCAGTTTTCATACAGCTGAGCTGCAGTCGTGACCTAGAATATGGCTTATATTGTGGGCAGGTCGGTTTGAGGACTGCTTGGAAGAATCTGAAGCAGATGTGTTTGCGATGGAAAGCAAAGGTGACATTGCTGAACCATCTGGAGGAAGAGCTGTGGCTATTTCTGGAAACAACGACGTTAAGTTAAAATTGGATAAGTGTGACGTGTTGGTCATGTGCATCGGCGGCATATCCGGAAGCAAAGGAAAACTTGGCTGAGCAAAACCAACAGGCCTGGGAGGAGACAAAATGGATCCAAATCGATTGTTTAAACTTCCACTGCTTGGCTTCTCTGTGCTTGGGTTAGGAAACATTTGATTGGGAAAGTAAGGGATAGAAATGTCATTGGAAAGGGTAGGATGGGCAGGAGAGTACGGAGGATAAAAGGATGGCAAAGTATTCTGAGGATCGACCGGGATTAGAGCTGGTGTTCGAGTGGCACTAGGCTGAGTGACTGGTGGGATGAAAGAGGTATTGGCATTTATTGGTGGATTCATGCCACCCTCCGGAATAAAAGGGAATCCAAAATTCTGAGAGAGAGTATGCTGGTCAGGGGCCGCGTTATCATTAGACACTTGAGGGCCATCAGACATAAATCGAACAATGCTTCCTCTTTTTTCTATCGCAGACTGCTGGCGCCCAAGGATCATACTGCCGCTGGTGGACAGAGGAAGATGGGGAAGACTAGGGTCAAAGACGTTTCCATGTCTTTGATTTCCAGATCGATTCCTTTCAGGTGGGCGTATTTTAGAACCACCATTATCTTGCAGAGGATGCCTCGACCGCTGAGTAACTGAAGAATTTGGCTGACGAACGGAAGGTTGCCCTTGCTCACCATTTCCGTGAGAAACTGCAGGGTGAGGGTGAGTTGGCCTCACAACTCCATGCATGTTGCTAGAAACAGGTGTATTCATGTGGCTCTTAGTTCCATGACTGTCCGTCATCCTCATGGGATTGGACTTCTGCACAGAGATGTTTGGGCTTGTATTGCGACCCTGAATGTCTCCCGAGGAAGAAGAACTCGAAAAAGGAATATTCAAAGAACTGTTCCTTGTGTTAATTGCACCAATAGACATGTCACAGCTCTCCCTACTCTGGCCATCACCGTCTCTTCGGATGTGGACGCTCTCCCGTGCTGGGGGACAGTTGTACTCAATTGTGGAGGAGGCGCCACACTGCGTGTTCCTTTGATGTTCTGGGATTGATCTTTGGCTTCCGCTAACTTGATCTCCAAGGTGAGGGGCAAGTAAACTCTGCATAAAACTTTGGTGGCACGTGTTTTCATTTTCCCTTGATGGCAGGGTATTTCCTGTCGGAATACCCTGTACTGGCTGGTAGGGCAACCTCTTCTGTCTTTCTATGGACGGCCCAGTATTTTGACCGATTCGAAAAGCTTGCGACTGCATGCCCCTGAGGGATGACACAGAATTACCAATTTCGCTGTTTCTTGAAGCCTGTACATCGAAATTGCCCGTCGGTTGTTGATTTGGTCCAGGTGGCTTAAATGTTTGACAATCAGAAAGCCGCTGCACATCTGAGCCAACTGCATGGTCGACAGATAAGCGGCCCTGCATATTATGAATGACCAACCCTTTATTTCTTGAAACATCAAGATAGCTTCTCATTTCAAGCTGGTCAGAAACCCTAGGGCCTTGAAGAGATATTCCTATTCTCTGTTCCGAATTAGAGGGCGTCTTCCCAATGAGCGCCTCAGCAGAGTAGCTGGAAACTCTATTTCTTTCCTGCCTATGAGGGGTGCATGTCATATCCGATGGTCTGGTTACAATACTTGCCTGGGACACCATTTGCTGCTCTAAACCCCTTGAAGTCAGAAGTCTCTGTATCTGATTGTGCCCTGACACATGTTCAGAAGCTGAACCTTGCTGTCTGCTGCTAACATCTTGTTGCTGTTGATGCATAATATCCTGATTTATATGGCTCTGAGGGTGGTTATGATGGTTTCTGCTTGTTGCAGGATTTTCACAGTTCTTTTCGGGCTGGGAAGCTCCAAAGTGCTGCTGCATCTGCTGCTGCATTTGCTGGTGGTGAGGATGAGGCTGACCACCTTTTTGCCGTGTTTGATCACTTCCATGGTGTTTTTGCTGTAGAGAAAGTTGCGTGGCTTGTGTTCCCTGGATGAGATTTCGTTTCTTTTGCATCTGCACCTCCTGCTGTATCGTTCGCTGTTGGTGGACACTGTGGGGCTGAGAATGGACTGAGTTTTCCCCGTGAGTGACGTGGTGCTGCAGCTGATACAAGTGGTGCCTTTCCCTTAACTGACCAGCCTGCTGTTGCTTTAAGTATGGGTGATTACTGTGAAGGTGAGATATGCCTTGAGCAGGAACATGTTGAATTGGCTGCAAGTGCTGCCCTGCCTGGCCTTGCTGCTCCGAAATGGATGGCTGAGAACCACACTGAACTTCAGTTTGTCTCAAAGCTGGCGTTACAAAGTTGCTGTTTGATGGGAATAACCTGTTAAGGCCATCTGTGTGCCCTTGATTGCTCACTGATGCCACTGAATTGGATGAGTTAGGAGGAATCTGACCGACTAGCATCTGTGTTTGATCAGCAATACTCTCTGGTGTTCGGTTCATCAGCACCATCCCTTCAAGCCTTATGGGCGTTGTCTGGCACTGCTTTTGCCTCTTTGCCGTGGAAAGCAGAAGGTCATCCTGAACAGCCCGCTTGGCAGAGTCCTTGCGACCTTCATGATTTTGCTGCTTTAAGTGTGATTCCTGCAGCTGGGGTGCCTGCATGGTGCTTGCCCTAATAGCATTCAATTGCTCCTGAGCATATTCACTCATCATAGCGGGTCCTGGAGACTGATTGACGTATGTGCTAGATGGAAGGGAGAGGCTCACAGTTGCAGGGACGCTTGCAGGCTCTGAAGACTGGGATAAACTTGAGCAACTCACAAGGGGGTGCACAATGCGACTCTGGTGTATTAGATTATTCACACTTAAACTGGTTACGCTTGGTGACTGGGAAGCGGAAATCTGCAAAGAAGCGTTTGACGTTTCCACACCTCCTACAGAGCAGCTTGGCTTTTCAACCTGTCTATCGACATTTGTCTGTACTGCATCTTGAGCACTGAATTTGTTTGGTGCCGCTTCCAACGGCCCTGCGTTGTTTTCTTTCACTGGCTGAGGTTTAAAAGGCTGTTGCTCCCTCTCCAAAGGTGCAACCTCAGTTGACTTAGAGATGGCATCCCTCATGTTAACTTGTATTCCTCCTCCACCTTTCTCAAGGTTTTCCTGGTCAAAAATAGCTCTTGCTGCCAGAGCTACAATGTCAGTCTGTTCTGAAAATGTGCAGCTGTTGCATGTACTGGTTGAGGTGCTGCTAGTAACGTCTTCTCTGGTGGTATCTGGCAACATAGATGCAACCGAGAAGCCGCGACTGCTGCCAGAGCTAGTTGACATCGGGGAGTCTGCCTGCCTGCTAGCAATAAGGGAAGCACTGACTACTTCTGGATCAGAAACGCAGGAGTGATGCTGGGAAAGAGTATCACCTTCCGTGTTCATTAGCAAGAGATCCTGCTTCTCAGGCAAATCAACATTTGATTCTGCCGATTTAGAGTTTTCCATGGGAAAATTAGAATGCTCCCCCTGAACGGTAAACGAAGAGGTTTTTTCCACAGCTGTTCTTTCTTTCGTGAGATCAGACAGCATTTTGGTTAGACCCTGTCCTTCTAACAAGTCCGCATCTTGCATTACCACTGAGGCGTCCTGTGCAACGTTGCAGGACTCCGAAATCGTTCCTGCCTTGGAAGTATGACCCGCTGTGCCGCTCTGTGCTGCTGACGTCCCAGCAACCTGAGAATGTGTCACATGTGCTTCGGTATGAGAGGACGTTAAGGTGCTGGGGGGTTCACAGGGTTTGGGAGACTCAGACAAGGCAGAGCCAGTTGGTGGATGGTTCTGAGACGCACGGGCCTGCTGGCGAGGAGCAGCATCTTTGGCAGTCGGCGGGGCGAGGGCCAGCTGCTCTGACACCACGGGCGCCAGCGGTGGGGAAGCGGGCGCCTCTGCCGAGCTTGGCTCGGGGACAGAGCAGGTTTTCGCTACCTGTTCAGAGCTCGCAGTCTCTTTGGAACGACAGTCAGAAACGCTGATGCCACTCGATGCTGCCACACCGCTTGCCTGCGACGTCGTTAAAGCTTGCGACACTGCTGGAGCGTTTTCAAGCAGCCCCTCGCTGTTTGAATGCTTTGCCACCGTTTCCACAGGAGCACAGTCCACCTTCCCTGCATCTTTGCAAGGAACTGCGGGACAGGGCGCTTTACTGTTGACGGCTTGGTGTTTCTTTGTACTTGGCTTTTTGTTTGTCCTTTTTGGTTTTGCATTGGATGGCAAGCCAGCAGCCGCTTTTTTGGGGGAAGCGTTTATTGAATTAGACGCACTAGTTAATACTGAAACCTCCGCAGGTACTGAAGATGCCACAGAAGTTGGAAATGACACACAGTTAACTGTGGTAATCTGGTTATTGACAGTTGTGGGATTGGTAGGGTGGCTGAGAGACAAGTGTAAGCAGCTCTGTCCAGCCATTTGCGATATGCTTTGATTGAGGTTAGCTAAAGCACCAAATGTGTTGAGGGCAACATTGGTATTTGGGTCTTCACTGGTGGTGGGTTGAATAATTTGCATAGGGGCTTGATTTGAAGCTCCAGATGAAGACATCACAGGTTGCAATGCAAAAAGCTGCCCATTTAATGAGATCGTCTGAGGATGCTGTTGATTTGACATTGTAACTGAAAACGTTTGTGTAGAGCTAGAAGATGGCAAAGAAGATGGTCTTGGCAATATGTGGACAAGGTGCTTCCCTCCAAAAGTCTGTGGAAGGGGGGCATTTTGTATGGAGCTGCTAGAGTTTGCGCTCGCAGTCGGACCGTTCACGGGAACTCTTACAGAAGCAGAAGGCTGAGCGGAGAGGAGGGGAAGAGGATTCTGATTAGCAGCTTGTATAATTACAATTTGCTGACTAACATTTTGGCTGGGAACTTCTGCTCTCACAATTGGAGGGCACGGGGCGGGGTTTGGAGGCTGCAGAATGATGACATTCTGGTTAGCTGCTGCTCCCGTAACAGCTGACACGACCGGCTGAGCCATCTGAATCACCTGCATAGCTGAATTTAGTGGAAGGATATTTCCTGCAGCCTGAGTTTTAACCTGTGGCTGGCTGATTAATGGCTGCATAGGTAAGGGTGGGCACGAGGGCAAGGTAACTACAATCTGTTCAGCTGCCTGGCCATCTCCAAGCAGAGAAGTATTCAAACTGATACTTGTAGTCAAAGGCCTGCTGTGAGCAGAGGATCCAGTACCAGCACCATTAACTGGCTCATTTAACAGTGCAGTCATTATACCGGATGGCGTTTGGCTTAGTGGCTGAACAGTATTTCCCGCTAGCTGCAAAGTTGTCCACGTGGTCTGTGTGTTTCCAGCCGAAGGCATCCGTGTAAGGCTACTCATGTTTTTCAAGTCTGAAGTGCCAACACCTGAAGAGCCTGAAAAAGACCAGCAGTTCTCTAGGGGACTGGCAGGCAGAGTGCTTATTGCCGTCGCAGCCTTAACTCCTTCTGCTGCAGAAGTCACAGGCATTCCAGCACTACTTACTAAGTCTGTACTTTTGAGGACATTTACAGAGGAAAAACTATCTGCAGTAGACAGTCTCACAGATGGCACACAAGCTGTGTCCATGGTTGAAATGACACAGCTTTCCTGAAGGTCACTCCTAGAATTGTGTGTATTCGAGCAAGTTGTGTTCACCTGATGAACTTGGGAGGCTTCCGTGGAGGCACTGGAAGGAAGGCTGATTCCCTGCAGGGGTGTTTTCTTTGTTAATTTAGTGCCCTCATTGTCATTTTTACTTTTGGGGAGATTTTGATCATTCTGTGGTGTGTTACTTGAAGAACACTGTAGTTCCTGTTCTGTTCCGGATCGAGACGTGCTCTGTGAGCTGGCAGTAGCAGCGGTGGCAAGCACACCTGGCACATTCTCTGTGGTGGAAAGCTCAAGAACATTCCCTGCTGGAGCAGTCTGAGCGGATGCCAGTGGAGAAACTGTAGTTTGCGACCATGGCTTGTTTTCTGTGGGGTAAATACCAGAAATTGTCACAGGAGTCACTAGGTTGCAAGTTCTCTGGACTGGCACAACATTGGCTGTTTGCTTTTGTAAATTATGACCAACATTAAATGTTATTCCCTGGACAGATGCTCCCTGGTTATTTCCATTGGGTTGACTCCCATTTGAATAGACAATGATGTTCTTTTGAACCTGATCACCGGGAATAACAACTGAGACCTTCGCATTTTTGAGATTTCCCTTCCAGTGGATTGTAGGGTCATCATACAGGCAAATATCATTTGCTTTCAGTAGTTCGATGTATCTCCCATTTTCCTTTTGCAGTTCATCCAACTGTTTCCGGAGTTTTTTAATCTCTTCAGCTACAAAACAGCGAGAGCACTCCATTACATCAGCACCAGCGCAAATACTAGGTAATGTTACCACATGACTTGGAGAGTAAATACTATGTAGTATTGAAATAAACTGTTAATAGGGCATGCTCTCTTCAAAGGGTTAACGTAACATAACTGAAGACTCTTATCCTGATAAGCCTCTCTACTGGGCAGGAAAGTGAATGAACCTTACAGACTATTCCATTTCCAACAGCAGGATATGTCAAATTATTTAGTTAGAATAAACATCAGGATGAACTCAGATGAAACTGAACACTAATCAAATTTTTTTAATTACTGAAGGAAATACGAGCACATTAATTTTTCTTTTTCTTTTCCCTGCTGCTTTGCAAACACTAAAACTGTTTTTATTTAATTGATACTCTCATGGCTTTCCAGGACAATTAAGTTTCATTACATCTGAAAATGATATTCAAAATGAAATACAAAGCACTTATGTGAAGCCACAAAAACTGGCAATTCACTTGGAGACGGATCACCTAACTAGGAAAATCACCCAGGTTTTTCAAATCCAATTCCATTGACAAGATAAAAATAAACTGTTTAGAATTCCATTCTATGGGGAGAAATAAAAATCACAAGCCAGACGTTAGCTCTGAGATTATTTCTGTCATACCTCTATCACTGTATTTTTACACATCTGTCCAAGATTTTATATGATGCATTATATTTTTATAAAATAGTCTGTTATCACTCTTACAGCATTTCAAAGGAAAAAAAATAGCTCTATGCATACAGGAAACTGTGTTTTCAATGAAAAAAGTCTAACTCTGAAGTTTGTCAGAAATCATTCTGGTCATTACAGTAGAATAGATCAGGATGGAACCTACTAGGTGATGTCGCATGACCTATAAGCTCTGTAATTACTTTACATCACAACGTGATTGCTTCATTATCTCATAGCTATGTGCAAGAACACGCACTTGGGCATTCTCTTGGCGGCTTCTTTCAAGATATTCTAAGCAGCTGTATTTTTCTTGTATGTGCATAATGTCTTGGGATTCCCAAGTTTGTTGATCCAGGCTTTGTCGTCAGTCAGTACTAATAGACACACAGTGGAAGCGAGTGACAGAAATTCTAGAGCCTCCAGCAGCATCTGTACTCACCCTGTTCATTGTTCCCTCCATTTAACAGAAGTTCATCATTCTGTCTCTTCATTTCTGTTATATACTTAAAGGCCTGATCCAGGATCATGTTCTTGCTCTTTAAAAGAAAACATATATATAAAATTAGGAGTAAGGTCTATCATTAGTAGATCCATTAATGGTGAGATTGCACTTGCTCCAAGAGTCTTCACTTTCAAAATGTGCTAACCCAAATGATTCTCTGAATATTGTTGGGAGTTTTTTTTGTGGGGGTTTTTGGGGGTTTTTTTTGTGGGTGTTTTGGTTTGTTTGGGTTTTTTTTTTGTTTGGCATTTTTTTTGAGATTAACTATGGGTTTCATGACTGATATTGGCCCTAAAATGCCACAAGTTTTTACCGAATAACATTTTCAATGCTGCAGCTGACATTTTCCGATGCCCGAAGCTAGATACTAGGGCCACAGAAACAAACAGCAAGCATCGTGGCTTGCTGAGCAGCCTAATATTCTTGTTCACTAGCAAACATATACAGCATATGAAATTTCCAGGATACTGCCTTGTAAATATTTTAGTAGGAAAGAAACAAATGTGGAACAATTATCCAGGGAGGTGTAAGCATTATTTTTAAACTAGGATACTGGAGAATATGGAAAGAGAAAGTCTGCCATAACTCTTCCACCATGTTCCTTTTGTGAAAATACGCTTAATTCTGTCTGCAAAACCCCTCATTCATTTCTTAATTTCTTCTTCTATTGTTCTGTAGGAACAGCCTCTGCTGTAGATGGCTCTGTCTTGAAAAAGATGCTTCTGTGCATCAACCTCAAACCATTTGTCTTGCTTCATCTTTCACAAGGACACTGTCTTAACTTACTATTATTATTTCACTTTCTGAATTGCTTTCATCCCATTTTATGAAAGACAATAAAAATAAACATGCACACAATTCTATTTACGTCTTAGGACATTAAGTGATCACCAGCAAAGAGCAGAGAAGGGATTGGAGAATGACCTGAAAAATGATCTTGCTTAACCCACAGCTTGCACCACTCGAGCATCATACAGACTACCTTAAACAGCCTCAGCAGAAAATGACTTGATACACAGAAGCTGTGCAACGTAACCAACAACCCACCAGCCAGATCCAGCCCACTTCTGTCCAGCCTGCCAGCCCTCCTACAGAGGAAAGGGTGAACAGCTACCCCTCCGCTCAACGCAACAGGGCGGGCAGTGGCTGAGATAGGATTTTTACCTTCTCTTGTTACCAACATTCAGAGACCCTGAAGAAGAACTTTGGGAAGCTGTGAATCAAACGCACAGGTAGACATCAGCAAGCTGACCAAATCGCTATGGGTAAATTGTCTAGCTTACACCTCCTCGAAAATACTGTGCATATGAATTGAGGAGAAAATCAGTCACATGTCCCGCTCGTACCGTTTCATTCCTTCAGCAGTCACATGCAACACCTTCAGAAAAAAAGCTCAAAATCTTTGTAATTACATTCATGTGGCCCTGCACTTCCAAAAAGGAACTTTATTACAAATATTTTTAAAATACTAGTACCTAGTATTTGAGCATATTAATTCAGACAGTTTTGCCTTCTTCCTAAGACAAATAGCAAAATAAGTACTTATACTTCTGCAGACAAGGAAACTTGTATGCACCTCTGAATGGACACTCACCTGCTTAAGTGCTGGAGAGCAGGGAATGAGTTCTCCAATTCTGTTTATCCCAGCATTAATCTTCTTCTTTCGATGTCTCTCCACTAAGCAAAAATAGTATGTGCTGTGTCATCGGGTTGGGCAGGTCAGCACAACAGCAGCACAACTAGTACCAATGTAAAGGCTCATAAATATGTTATTTCATGACATATTGGAACCCTTAGTAACTTGAGAGAGGAAAAAAATCCCCTAAAGAAAACCTCAGTTATTGAATTAATACTCAGCGGAATTGAGAGCTGTAACATAAGTGGCAATATCTTTAAAAGGTGGGGATGTTCTGGACCCCTTTGTGGAAAAGAGGAGTTACTGCAACTCAAAATTCAGGTTTTGATAATGATTTCTAGCTGAGTTTTATGACACTCTCTTCGCAAGGCAGATTGGTTAAATTTAGGCATACAGAAAGCAAATGAACCAAGATTATGGAAAGAATCAGTTTCAGATTTGGGAAGGAAATCCATGTCTCTTAAATACTAATGTCAAGTTTAGCACCAAAAGAGAAATCATTTAGATGTTACCAGTTTTCAATCTTAATTTTAAATTTATATCGATGGAGCAGTTAACACTGAATATAGCTGAAGCTCTAGGTACACAGACTGTCAGTTACTCTTTTTTACATTCAAAGGCATAACTGTTCCGCAAGGTCTCATTATGACTGGGAGTAAAGAAAGGATTGAATGAACAGTATTTCCAGTGAACTACCTATTTTGAGGAAGGTCAGAAAATGCTTCATTTATAGTCCTCTGGTAACATCGTTTACCTGTTCACAAGGCCTAACCACTGGCACAAAGGGTCTACACTACAAGTCAAGCAGTGTAAATACCTTTGGGCATGTTTTTTTCGGACAATATTCATCTCTGTTTTCCACCCACCACAGTCAGCTTCTTTTAAATACAGTTCACTCTCTGTAGCTGTTTTTTTTGACTGAAATGTTTTGGTGTTCTATGCAAACAAAAACTATTAGATGCTTTTTTCCCGAAGAGCCTGAAAAAAGTTCTGTCATGGCTTTGTCAAGATTCAAATCAACGTTTCGTTCATTCATCGTACTGTCGCCTTGGGGTTTGCACAGCTGGGCTGCTTTTGGCAGCATACAGAAACACACCATGATCTGCAGGTGAGTGTATTTTACTGTGCCCCTTTACAATGGATATACCGATTTAATTTAAACAGCTTTATTTCAGTAGCCTGCCACTTCAATTTACATTTCTCAAACTACTACATTATTTTTTGTATTTCAGGACAGACTGGTGGTGCGGACAGAGACAGGCCTAAATACACTAAACACAGCAAGAAAAAGTCTCTTCTGCAAGAAATTTACCATACAAATCAGAGCAGCTTTATAAACATTAAAAACAGGTGATCCGTGGGACTTAATTTTTATATATCTTACTAATACATACAGATATCACAGTGGTTGTGAAGTGCTATTCCTTTGTTTTGATAATATTTTCCACGCTCTACTCAGCTTGTCCAGATATTAATGACTAAGCAAGCTACAGGGTTGGAGGGAGCTGGTCCCCACATCTTGCAGAGTTCAGCCCAGTAGATGAAGACTTTGGAAAGCTATTGGCAAGTAAAACAGGAACTGAGAATTAGAATGAGGTCGGCAATCTTAAAAGTAAACTTGATAAGACTATTTCCTGATACTTCTTAATCCTTAAGAAATTGGCCACACCCTGGGCACAGCCCAACAAGCACAATATTCCACAGCCTTCCCATGGAAACTACTCAGTGCTTTTTCCAGCTGAGTTTGTGAAGACCACACGGTACTGCTGTTTAACAAAAGAAGAAGTGGAATCCATTACTTAGGATAAACTAGGCCAAAACCTGTCAGACCCTTTCCCAGGCCATCTTTCTGCTGCTACCTGCAGAAGATGCCAGTGGAGCTACACACTGACGGGAAGAAACGGCCACACGCTGCCCGAGGGATGTGACTCCTCCAACATACAGATGGAATTCACACAGAATTTCTGGGATGCCAACATCTCGGTGTTGGCAAGCCTTAGGGACAGGCTATAGGAATACTTCTAATTCAGGAAACCTCTATAGTTCTTGGGTCAGATATCCATCTTTAATTTGCTTAAGTGTTTACCTCGTTGTTTTAAGAGAGGTGGCTATTACTTGTGTGCGAATGACTGTGCGTTTCTTTTCCTTTAGAATTCAACACAACTGAAATTGTTTACTGCTTAGTTCACTGGCATTGGAAAGCCAGGGGCATGGTCCTACTTTCACGTTTGGGTGTAATACTGTAACCTTGTACTGTGGAAAACAGCAAACCAGAGACCAATCAAGAAGCCCTTCTGCACAGATATTCTATGCAAGGACACGGAAGGCTATTCGGTAGGGTGGGGTTTTTTTGATGTAATAAACTCCTACGGAGGAACCTTCTCCATGCAAAATATGTTTTACTATTTCAAAGCATCTGCGCTTATTTCCAGACCAAACAACAAAGCATAATGTTCCTACCTGCATTATGTGTCTCCCGGTTTTTCTTTCTGTGAAACATAAAGGGAAAACAGTTATGTGAAACAGAAAGGAAAAAATCTGCATGCAAACGTTTCTTTTATTATTTCCATTACAGCCAGAAATACTAAATATTATATTCTGCTCTGTGAACAAGAACATAGTAGAAGTCACATTCACAAGGACTGGTTTTAGACATCAGTGTGAAATAGTTTCTAACAGAAATTCATTTGTGTTTGTACTTCAATAAATTTCAGCATAACAAGGCATAGTGTAATACCAGAGATGGATTTTTGTGTTTCTGTTCAGCAACAACTATCCAGTAGCAACAACTGTTGAGTACTACCCAGTGTTCAATAAGGCCAAATAGTAAAAAAAAAAAACAACTCAGAACTAATTTCTGAGCCATACTACAGTTAATTATTTGTTTGAAGTGTTGCTTTTACATTCACTGGATCAATGAAACAAGAGAAAATGTTACCACACATTGATTTTTCCAGACACGTTACCTTCAAGCATCTTATCTTCTGATACGAACATGCTTCCTTTGTGTGAGAAACCAGAATTACCATTCCTCTGCAGCTGTTGTTCTTCATTGCCTCAAAATTCTGTCTAGGTATAATTTGGGCATGTGAGGATTGTCTTTGTTTTCAGGTGTGTGCCTGGAATTTCTGGACCGATGGCAACCAGGTCAGAATCATTGTGCAATGTCTCAAATTGCTTCACTGGAAGTCAGTAAATCCCAAATGTGTACTCTACACTTATAAATCAGATGTACTGTATACATGCAGTAAGCCAAATACTTTCAGGATGTACAGTAAAGCAAAGCACGTGTTTTCTAGAAAAAGAAATATTCCAGAAAAAAAAGATCTTTCAAAAGATTTTTGTTTAGCAGTGTACTCTCAGTCTAGATGTTTGGCTAGAGTCTGCAAAAAGCAGAGCAGCATCTTCTGCTGTCCTTTTCCACTGTTACAGCACAGTCCTGATGTAACAAGGAATCTGGAGTAAGAATGCAAGACACATGTGGATGACACATAGGAATACGATGGGGTGTGTATGCTTTACGCTTTTGAGCTGATATATGTTTATTCCTGGTAACTCACCAAAAGTAGCGTGCATCTAGAGTAACTCGGACAATAATTACAAGACAGTAATGTTACTGCAGATGGTGAGACCCGGAGACATTTGCTAAGAAATAGTGCCTAAAGATGAACATCTTCAAGTCAAATATATGTCAACTGAAGCCCACGCGTCTGTTCTACAACTATTCAAGAAGTGATGCATCTTCTGTTCATTGAAAACTTGTGCCACAAGAACAGGAATGCATGTAAACTATCATTTCAAATGTTTTCTTATTTTTACAGTAAACTACAGTTCTCCCACTTATATCCACACCAATCATCTGCCAGTCAGAACTGATCATATATCCTAGATATGCACAAGAATGTATGGGCTGGAGAGACCCAGTTGCCCTTTGGTTCCCATTCCTAATACGGAATCCAAACTACTGTAGTGGGGTTAGAAAGAGTCACAAAATCCACGAAGACTGAAAAAAATTCTGTAGGACAAATCAATGCTTTCTCTGAGTTTTTTCTTACCATAAATCATATCCTACATGGCCACCTAGCATAGGATGAATGCTGTATTTAACTAGGGACTGAAGGATTCCCCTACCAATCAAGTATTAGATCAACAGGCTACTGCAAAGGAACGAAAACCTGGAACAGCTGTAATGAGATCTGAGTCACTGTGTTACAAATTTTGATCATCGTGTTGCTATACAACCTCAAGATGTATTCTGAGTTCCAGCAGAGATTCGAGATCCAAGATCCAGATTCCACTGGGAGTTGAAGAAAAGATCTAAACTACTCTGTCAAAATGAGTATAGTGACCCCCCGATACCTACCAGGAGCCTCCACTATAATACAGGCTGCACTCCACCTGAGGTGGTGACAAAGTTTTATACACATTGGAGTCAGTGTAATAATCAAAGAATCTCTGTTGCTTCGGTGGGCCAGGTAGGCATGTCTTTTACAAATAATTAGGCATAGATAGGGGAGGAGAGGAAGGGAGTTTTGCAGCCATAATTCCCAAACTTTTGGATCAATCCTGGTCAACCCTCAGAACTTCTTGTCAAAACCCTTATTGCCAAACTTTTAGCTAGAAACTTGATAACCGTGACATGATCGCAGAGTACAGAACTAGAAAATAGTCATTTTCCCAAAGAAACTCACCGATGTTGCTTCTTAGTAGGTGTCTCATTCTCTGTCATCTCTGGCATGGTTTCGGAGAAGAGAGCCTGAAGAAAATTGTGGAAGGAATTAACAACTCCTGCATTCTTCTGAATTCTTAGCACATGACATTTGTTACATCGTTTTGCCTTTGACCACAAGGACAGGGCCATACTACAATGTACGCACAAGTCCACCACCTTGATCTAGGGCAGCTGGTCATGTGAGCATTAAAAATGAAGTACGCTAGCTGTTGGGGTGCTTTGTGAACTCCCACTGCCTATGATGAACTGTTTTCCATTTCCTCAATTACTTTAAATATAAAAACAATTATAATCCCAACTACTTTAAGGAAGCAAGAAGGAAAACTAGAGTATATGATTGTTTTTTTGAATGGGAGGAGGTACAGCTGAACTCTCTTTCATCAGCCCTTCCTGAGTATGCATTCAATTCCCAGTTCTAAATACAGCACGAATGCTAAGCAAAATACAAGCTACAGTGAGGACATTTTATTAATTACAAATTTGGAGTGCTATTAATGTAGCAAATTACAAAACTTCCTTGCTATTGAAGTAATGTACAGCTTAAACAGCCAAAAATGACACCCTATGTTCTCAGATACATAAAATTTAGTTAAAAATAAAGTTATGAAATAAAGTTATACGTAACAGCCTAATAAATTGCACCTAACTCATCCTCATCTTGAACACATCAGTAGCCTGTACTTAGGCAAACAAAAACATTACGAAAAAAATAAACAAAAGATGAGATTAAGCCAATGATGGTCAAACATGTCTCCACCAGGGAATGAATTTTAGAGAGCAAGTAACATGAAGTATACTGTAGATGACAACAGGAAAAAGTAAAGATCTGGTTTTTGAGAAGGCTGAGCTCTGTATTTAGTTTCATGCTTCTGCTCGTTCTCTCACCAACCAACCTGTTATCGCAACTCTTCCCATGGGCCCTCAGACTCCTCGTGGCTTCACCTCTCCCTGGCTCCTCCTGGAAAGCTCATCGGCTTCTTTTAACAGGCTTCGTATCTTTAGGGTGTTTTTTTGTTTGTTTGTTTGTACTGTAAGGAAGTGGGGGTGGTTTTTAATATAACTTTCAACACCAAGCAGTTCTTAACATAAACCTAGCCTACCATTACTGACACTGACATCAAAAACGAACAAAAAGAAATCCTTGCGAACCAGAACACCAGCCATCTATAGAGCTCCCAAAGCACTGAAGCACACAATTTGGAAAGGGCTCTGTGCACACACCTGTGTGTATGTGGGTGTAAATTTCTGTAAACAGAAATAATCTGTATTGTACCAGAACAGAACTCAGATGCTGTTCTCCAGTCTTTATACTCTAAAAGGTTAATTGAATGTAGTGCTTTTGTTCAGTGAAGATTAACTGAGGAAAAATATTAAGGCTGATGCTGTTTACCACTCTACCCCTTATTTAAGGCACGGGAAATACAGGAAAACCACGAAGTGACGCAAACAGGTGATATCCTGCAAATAGATCCAGCCTGGGGAACCCAAAGAGCCTGAAGTTTTCATGAACCCAGTTCAACTCCTCCACCTACACAACGGTGTTCACACCATCACAAAATTATACACAATCCTCTCCGAGATGAGTTACAGCATGACGCCACTCCACTGGGTGTTACGTACAGCCTACCCAAAATGACAATCGCCACAGACCTCCCTAGCCCATCAACGGGAGCGGCATCACTTTCTATTTATATTTCTCCACAGGCTTTGCTTTCTCCATTCACGCTGACCATGCATAAATTATGAAGAAAACCGACAGTGTCTTTTACTGTGGGAGAAGGTAGTGGTGCAACTTCAGCACTTTCATTCACTCCCTCATAAATTACCTTGTGTTTTACTTCATCTTAAAAGCAGATTTCTTCTCTCCTAAATCCATGTAGCTTAATTCACTGACAATATTTTTATACATACTAAGGCTAGTCCAGTTGGTATCTCAGGTCCTCCAGGTTAGTGAAAATACACAATTCTGAAAGCCAGTTTCCCACCCAAGGCATCTATAACTTATATCCCTCCCGTGCATAGCTGGTGATGGTCAGTAGTACTTACTTATTCTAGCTGCATTCATTGTATCAGGTGATGATGAAGGGGTGAGCTAGGAGAATTTAGCAGATGTGAGATTCTGATTATTTAAAAAAAAAAAA
>VZTL01063771.1:77293-98524 GCA_013400535.1 Scopus umbretta
AAAAAAAAAAAAAAGTAAATCTGGTTAGAGCCCAGCCATCTTTTACACTGCTGGCAACCAGAGAGATGTTCACACATACTTTGAGAGACTGAAGTCAGCACACCTCGTTTCAGTGAGGCTTTTTCAGTTGTGTCAAAGCAGCCCAGCAGAACCTGTATCCATTTAAGGCTACCAGCAAAGTCATGAGAAGCAGGGCAGCCAGCCGGTAACACTACACTCTGGTATATCCATCGTTAAGACAATACCTTATGTATCAGGTAAAATAGCTATTCAAGGGGGCAAAGGTGTCATTTAATTTAGTGTACACAGTACTGTTTCTGTTTAGCGAGGTAAGGATGTGAGCACAGAGCATGTGGACATAGTTCTGGTACAGCAAAGCTCACAAACGTTATGCTTAGCATAAAGAAGATGCTGGATTGCATTGGGTGGCAGTCATGTACCCTCTTCCTCGACTTTTCTGCACCATATGTAAGGACAGAGTTGATGTATCTGTTATTGGGCATAACTAGGCCATGGCAAGTATGCTGGAAATCAGAGCAAAAAGATGAAACAGGTCTTAGTTTTGCTGAACTTAACATTTTTGAAAGACTATTCACCAAGCAACCATATTTTTTTAATCTTGCAAATTTACACAACTTCAGAACCAAAGCAATATTTCTGTATTACAGTGTATTTAATATAGAAAGCATTAAGGTGAATTTAGATGGCCAGCTACCATGCAAAGCTACAGATAAAGCACAACTGTGTGAAGGCAAAGGGTGTAAAAAAGCACCTACCCACAAACGCCCTCCCCCAGAACAGACACAGCTCCACCTGCTTCTCCCTGCACACAGTCCGGAGCAGATCCACCACCCCACCTTCCCCCTGCCCCCGAGTCAGAGCACCCACTTCTCCCTCCTGACAAGGGCTCTCCATACTCCTATACTCAAGTTTCTTCTGCCCAGGGTCCATATCCCCTCAGCAAAATACTTATTCCTAATAGCAGCATCCCTGTCTCCCAAAGTCATGATCTATGCAATTTTCCAATTGCCTTTTTTCTTCCTCCGGAGCAGATGCCTTAAATGGTTCAGCAATACATTGTATATAGTATTTGGAAAGATTGGCAAGGCCTTAGTGGAATTTTGTGCTGAAATTTATTAATATAGCTTCTAACCATTTTTTGACCCTGAAAAAATGGAAAGTCTTTATTACAATGTGTCAGAGACTCACCATTTCATTCTTCTTCTCCTGTCTTTTTTTTTTTAATGATGTCAATAAGCTTCTTCCAAGTGATGCTGCTCCCTGCACATTTCAAGCCAGATGCTACCACATTGACTGTATAAGCCTTACAAACGTAAACAACTTTAAGTTTGTATTTGATATGCTTCAGTTCTGCTGGGATCTACAAGCCCATTTCATATAGAAGACAGGGCACAGGAATGCAATGAATAATATTCTAACTTCACTTTACTGTGGAATGACTTTAAGTCAAGTTTATCAAAGTTTACCATTCAACCAGTGTTTCCCCAAGTTTCAAAGCAGTTTTTGTGGACCGATAAGAAAAAACAAAGTTGTACACATTATCTAATAAACCAGTTAGTTTACTTCAAGTTCTGATTTTCTAACTGAGAAGAGGTGGTTAAGTTTGTTGCACCACTTGTGTACAACTCTGGGGTTTCTACTGATAGATTGTACCGTAAGAACCATTATGAACTGAAGCTGTTTTTTTTCCTATTCTTATCCTGTAGGGACAAAAACCTTTGCATTGTACTTGATACACCTCAAAACAGTTAGAGCTGGCGACACCAGGGAGGTGGTATTCTTAAGAGCTGCTGAAAATCAGGGCTCTGCAAATTAGAAAAAAACCCAAAACTGCCTAGGTGGAGACTTCTGTGGACTGATGAATAATGTTTATACTGTCTCTATTTCTTGCTCGCAGCTGTTGTATCACCGGAGCTTTGACAATGGGTTCCTCTTTACTTCTTCCATGTCAAGGAATACTTCTTCACGGGGAGATTCCTTCACTGATGATCTAAAGCAGCAGACACTTATCTGCTTTATAAGCTCAGGGGCAAATGTATTTTAAGTTCGCTCATGAAATACGCTCACCTGACTCAGCTGAATGTCTTCTGCAGAGAGAATGTAGCAAATTCCAAATTCTTTAGCCAGATGAAGGAGAAGCAATTCAACATTTATATTCATTTAGTACCAAGGTTCCCTCAAGCTTTATGTACTTTATAGCTCTTACAACCTCAACCTGAAATACTGATTTTAATTTAAATGCAGTGTCATCCCCAGAAATGAAAAGATATTTTGTGTTCTGGAGATTTAAGTTTAATGTAATTTAGTCTCCTCTATATTTCTGAAAAAGTAGGGTAGAAAACTCAAAACCAAATAGTTTAAGTGTCTTCTTGTCTACCACCCATCTTTGCAGATATTATTCAGCAACTTATTTTATGAAATCTTTTCTTCAAAACACATGCACTCAGCAGACTTAGCTTTTTAGCAAAACGTTAGTTTAGATTATTTTATTTCAGATGAAGTTTTCACTCTTTATTTAGGAAGTGCTTCCAAACTTAATATTAATTTAAAAAAGAAAATAATTCTCCCAATCTATTAACTTTGGCTGTACAAAACAATCTTCCTCAAATTAGTAAAGCTATTCCATTCTTCTGCATGAGGCAGAAAGAATCTTTTTAATATACAGCTATGCATATTCTGTAAAATTACCAGCAGTCCAGATCTCTCTTTCTCTTTAAATAGTTCAGCAAGCTTATGCTGTTATGTTGCTACAATCTCACAGTTCTTACTAGTTTGGTACACCTCATGTAGCTAGCCATGATTTACAGCTAAGATCAATTCCAAGGCATAGATAATAAAAACTCAGATGATATTCTTTTTTCCTGCAAGACAGCGTCCTCATCATTCAAGCGACTGCTGGAGCTCTCTTTTCCAATCTTCCGTGCAGGTTTTAAAACAAGGCTAGCTTCAACCAGGGACTTAATCCAAGCTTTTCATCACAAGCAAGGTGCCCTTGAGATAAAAAGACACGATTTACTGCCCTTTCTTTATTTCCCCTTGAAACATTTCTAATTTGGATTTACCTAATAAAATGATTGCAGGAAATGAAACTCGAGAGCTTACCTTTGTGATTTTTACCTACATACACCAACTACTTTTGCCTATCGAAGTAACCTGTTAAGACTACTGTACAGGAAGTTGAAAGGGACTGCTTTTCCTGGTTAAGAGTCAAAATCCCTTTGATATCTTTTGGTTTGGTTTCTGAAGAAACCAACTTCTCTTGTTACTGCACCCTGTCTCTTCATCCACCCACTCACAACAGCAGCTGGGCCCACTGACCGACCTAAATGAAACTTCTCAAAGATACGAAGTTCCCAGATGTTTACAAAAACCTGAGACTGAGCAGAGAAGGAGGAGTGAGGTCAGTGCTGAGGCTGCAGGTAAGCGACTGGATACTGCTCGGGTCTGTGACCGGTCCGTAGCACGTGTGCGCTGGCTGACCAGCTGGCGTCAGACTGGTCACAACATGCACCACCTTTTGCTGGGGAAGATGGACGAGGGACTACAGGGCAGGAGAGCGCTATCTTGACTTTTCGCAGAATACACATTCCCGATGCAAACCAGCTGACAGTTTCCTAGGGCAAACAGAGTGTTCCCAGAGCTTCTGCAGAAGTTAAGAAAAGAAAAACAATGCCAATAAGCTAAAACCTGTTACACAAGCCACTATTTTTTTAAGGTGTCTGCAAACAACAACAGATAGAAAAAAACTTCACTGCTTCTAGAATTTTTTCTTTACCTCTTGTATGAACTATCTAAACTCAAACGCATTGGTATTTCTCCTCCTGCTGACTTAAAGCCATAAAGTTTCAGTAAGGCTATTATGCAAGAACGTGCAAAAGAACTAGAAAGAAAACTTCCTCTTTCTTTTTTTTTTTTTTTCTATAACAGCATTAGAGGACGAAGCAGGATTATCACTCAAGTGATAATATTATATCTACATTAATTTTTGTTTTAAGTTATAATTTTTCTAATATTAAAGACATAATTGCTTGTGACCATTTACTAACATGCAGTTTCAGGACATTCTGAGTAGGGTCATTTTGAGAAATCCTGACCAGATCTGCTTAGGTAACTTCAGGAAAAAAAAAGAAACTTCCCTATTAATCACCTAAAGATCCACCTCTCCTGTTTATTCTTCATCATCTCTATGTGGATTAGGTTATCTCTGTTAGATGACAAAGATTGCATGTACCGCGGCTGAGGCTGAATGCATTCCCACTCCGGTGCAAGAGCATCTGTTGGTGAGCCAAACCTTGCCGGCAGCACATTGCCTAAAGAACAAATAATTTCTTTTTCCTGAAAAAAGCTGTAACATGTATGTCATCATGGTCTCTGAATGCTCAGACCAGGATGATACTTATAACTGAGGCAGCCATGCACGTATGAAAGCTGTATTGGAAACACCAAAGACTGACTGGACAAACGCAGAAGCTACACCTCCAGCAAGAGCCAGTCTAATTCTGCTTTCTGACATGACCTTACCTCCAAATGAAATCTCAATTCAAAGAACAGTACTTCGTCACAGGGCTTGATAACCAATTTAGAATCAAAACACAGAAACTTCCGTTTTGGCCACAATGATATAGCCAGAATACTATTCTCTGCTTCGTTTTTTGGTTTTAACCTGAGCTCTTTTTTGTTCTGCAACTACAAAGGATCCTTATATCATCTGTTCATAAAACTGCATAAGGTCTTGAGGAGGTATCGAGTGATTCTCTGATAGCTACGCCAGACACACAGACACATGCTAAACTGACTTACTGCTCTCTCCTGACAACCCTAACTAATAAGCAATGCAAATTATTCTAGAACCAAAATGTGCAGGGCATCCAGGGAGTTTATCTGTTGATTTTTTTAAATTCATCTTTTCCGATGCAAGTCATTCAGTACGAAGGATTACAGAGTCAAGTTCTTGAGTATTTTATAGGCTCGGGGTTTGGGAAACCTGACGCAAACTAATGACTTGTTAAGGGTTCATGATACAGGAAGCAATATTGTATGGGTCTTCACTACAAAGCCCCTTTACAACATGCAGAAGAGATCCATGCTGAGATTTAGTTACAAACACTGACCTTCCAGAGTAAAGGATTTCCCTATGAATCTTAATGGGGCTAAATGCAAAAATGGCCGAGGTAGAAGGTACCGTAAGACAGTATTTCAGTTTTAAGGTATAAGCTGATTGAACTTACTCCCCAACTCCACTGTTAAGACACATAATTTCTAAGTACATTGACTTTACAAGAATTAGTTAATGAAACTTCCCTTCAACTTTCAGAATCGTGGAAACTGGCAACTGTACAAAAGCGCTTCCAAAGTACCTGTCCAGACAGTGTATTGCCACGTCCTTCAGAAAAGGCCAGGACATTATTCCAGAAGTGGTGCTTTCACTATTACTAGCTGTAATGAGCTTCAAAAACCAAACACGCACACACTCTGCCCCCATACCCAACAAAACCAAACAAAAACCCCACAACTTTGCAATGTACATTTCGTTCCAGGCTCCTCACAAAGGGTTGTAGCAGATGGAAGAGGGCTTCACAACCTCAATGCTGTTTTGCACCTTTGCTCTTCAGGGTTTGCTCTATATAAAGTGGGTCCACTGGGCAATTGCTTAAGTTCCAAGAATAAAGGCTTCAGCCTTTTGATCTGGATGTTTGACAGTTTTGAGTAATACTTAGCAGGAATAAAGCTGCAAACTATTCCAATTAGTTTTAACAGAGAGGTCCAAACTAAAGAGCCCAGGTGATCAGGGAAAGCAGGCATGCTTTGTTAACACTTTCAAAGAGGAAATTTAAAAGCAAGATCAATGTATGTTAGACACCAGAAAATGGAACCACTAGGTACAAACCCATAGGAAACCTGAATTCATTAATTCCACCACTTTAAGAACTACTTATTTAGCTTAGGAGAATTGCTGTACATGAGCTATCCAGAGGTAAATAAGTAGTTGTGAAAGCACTAGGAGAAGCAAGTAAGACTACTGTAGAAATGTAGCACTGACAATGGAGCAGAAACTAAAACAGATTTCCAACTTACTACTTTGAGGAGGTGTGAAAGGAATGGATAAAGGGGGCAGACCGATACCATGATCCTTCAGGTTTCATTTCATTAGAAAATCATTCCATAAAATTAAAATTCCTTATCTCCATCTTCTTTTTCTACAACTGTCTGAAATCACCTCCCTGTTGCCACCCGAGACTGACTTGGCAAGGATACCTTAAAATGAAACTACAAGTGGGAGATCTCCATTCTGTTCCTTAGCAAGGGGTAGCTCAAACAGTTAATTTTTCCAAGCCAAGAAACACAGGGTCTTCCCATCCCCATCCAGAATAAAACAGAAAAATCACAGACAAAGTAAGATGGACTGTAAAGCCTCTTGAGATAATTTACAGGTGGGACTCTATAACTTGCTAACCAGAGCAAGTATAAAATATGACCTCGACAGACACCACTGCTTCAGGTAACGGCAATGCTTAATCATCCAAATCATCAGCTGATGAGACTGTGCATCACTTTTGGTCACAGGCAAACAAAAAAACCCCGGAGAGCCCTCAACTCTCCCCGACTTGCATTTAAATGAACACAGACACCAGCTAAGTACCCAACAGCTACCTGCACAGAAGTTTTAAACTTGAGCCACGGAGAGCAAGACAGAAGACAGGGAGTGCATGTGTTTGGGCACCATCGGTTGGAGGCTCAAAGGCAGAGCTGCAGCTCCCAGCAAGCTCCCAGAGCAAGGGAAATTGCAACTCAGAGGAGCAGCGCACACGCATGCTGACTGAACACAGACAAATGCTAGACCAAATAGAAATCATCACAATGTTTTTGTAGTTTGGATACAAACGGTAACAGCTGCAGTTGTAACTAAAGACAGTGATGACAGACCAATGGTCATGCAGGCAAGATGTGACTATAGCACTATAAATGTTGACTTTTTTAGTTTTACACACTCTTCTGAGACTTTCTTAGGTTCTGAAGTAGGTTAGGGTATTACAGAATCACAGAAGCTCTGCAGGTCATCTGGTCCAACCTCCCCTTGCTCAAGCCAGGCCACCTAGAGCCAGTTGCCTGAGATCATGTCCAGACAGCTTTTGAGTATCTCCAAGAATGGAGGCTCCACAACCTCCCTGCACAACCTGCTCCAGTGCTCAGTGACCCTCACAGTAAGAGTTTCTTGATGTTCAGATGGAGCCTCCTGCATTCCAGTTTGTGCCCATTGCTTCTGGTCTTGTCACTGGGCACCACCGAAAAGAGCCTGGCTCCATCCTCTTTGCACCCTCCCTTCAAGTGTTTATACACATTGATGAGATCCCCCCTGAGTCTTCTCCAGGCTGAACAGTGCCAGCTCCCTCAGCCTCTCCCAAGACGAGAGATGCTCCAGGACCTTAATTGTCTTTGTGGCCCTTCATTGGACTCTCTACAGTATGTCCCTGTCTCTCTTGTACTGGGGAACCCAGAATTTGCCACAGGACTCCAGGTGTGGCCTCAACAGCGCTGAGTACAGCAGAAGGATCACCTTCCTTGACCTGCTGGCAATTCTTTGTCTAATGTAGCCCAGGATACCATTCACCACCTTTGCCACAAGGGCACACTGTTGGTTCATGTTCAACTTGGTGTCCACCGGGACCCTCAGGTCCTTTTCTGCTATGCTGGTTTTGGCTGGGATAGAGTTAATTTTCTTCCTAGTAGCTAGCATGGGGCTATGTTTGGGATTTGTGCTGAAAACAGTGTTGATAACACAGGGATGTTTTTGTTACTGCTGAGCAGGGCTTACACAGGGTCAAGGCCTTTTCTGCCTCTCACCCCACCCCACCAGTGAGCAGGCTGGGGGTGCACAAGAAGTTGGGAGGGGACACGGGACACGGCTGGGACAGCTGACCCCAACTGACCAAAGGGATATCCCATTACGACATCACGCTCAGCATATAAAGCTGGGGGAAGAAGCAGGAAGGGGATGACGTTGAGAGTGATGGCATTTGTCTTCCCAAGTAACTGTTACGCATGATGGAGCCCTGCTTTCCTGGAGATGGCTGAACACCTGCCTGCCGAAGGGAAGTAGCGAACGAGTTCCTTGTTTTGCTTTGCTTGTGTGCACGGCTTTTGCTTTACCTGTTAAACTGTCTTTATCTCAACCCGTGAGTTTTCTCACTTTTACCCTTTCAATCCTCTGGAAGGGAGGAGTGAGCGAACATCTGTGTGGTGCGTGGTTGCTGGCTGGGGTTAAACCAGGACACTGCAAAGCTGCTTTTCAGCTGAGTGGCCTCCAGCATATATTGGTGCATTGAATTGTTCTTCCCCAGGCGGAGGACTTTGCCCTTGTTAAACTCCATGAGGTCCCTGTCAGCGCATTTCTCCAGCTTGTCAAAGTCCCTCTGGATGGCAGCACAACCGTCCGGCATATCAGCCACTCCTCCCAGTTTGGTGTCATCAGCAAACTTGCTGACGGCCCACTCTGTCCCATCATCCAGATTATTAATGAAGAGGTTAAACAGGACCGGACCCAGGATTGACCCCTGGGGTACACCACTAGTTACTGGCCTCCAACGAGACTTTGTGCTACTGATCACCACCCTCTGGGCCCAGCCATTCAAGCTGTTTTCAACCTAACTCTCCTTATGTTGAGATGTAAACTACACAAAGTTCTGAAAGGCAACTAGCAGTTGAAACCTGATGCACTGCAAAATAAATTTTTTTTGCTTGTACCAATTGTTTACCAAATCTGAATGCTAACATAGTCAAAGAGTTGCTAAACTAGCTACCTAACCTTCCTTAGTTAACAAATTGCCCTTATAGCAATAATAGGAAAATCTGCAAGATGGTTACTCTTCCCTACTGTCCTACCTACTCCAAAATACTACTGAGAGATGTAGCCCCTCGTCCGCTTCACTGGCACTCACACAGGAAGCCAGACGAGAACACTACTTCAACTTAAAACTTAACCTGCAAAAGGCTCACAAAGACACTCCCTACTCCCAAACAAGTACACCAAAACTGCTTATGTTGGTACAAGGGTGCTTCCTGCAGTGGCAGTGCTGGCTTAATGTCTGGAACTATGACCTAAGATGATGCCAAAACTAGTTAAACTTCTCCAATTACACAGGAAGTCTCAGAATTGACAACAAACAAGAGACTTACATAGAAGAATCAAGCATTTAAGCTATAGATACATAATATTTAAACAGCATCTGTGAATATGATGGATCCTTCAACAGTGAAAAAATGAAACACAGTGTTCCTTCTCTTGTTGCTGATTTGGAGTTGCTTGGTCTTGGGCTAGCACCATTTTATTATTGTAGTAAATAAGTAAGATGAGCTGTAGTACAAAGCAAAAGGCAATTTCTAGCCCATCCAAGATTTGTGTTCAATTTCTAGCTAACAACTTCACTGATGCATGAAAGCAAAGCAGAGTCCAACTTAAAGGTTGAAGGATGGCATGAATTAAGTGTCCCTTAAGCCAACGTAAAAGTTAATAGATCCATAGTTCGACCATTCCAGCCTCACTAGAGGTGGACCACAAAGAACTCCTTTTGGTATCAAAGTACCGGCATGGCTGAGATGTGCTTTTAGATGGCATTGACCTCATTTCACAGTCTTCATCTCGGTCAATTAACCTGACAGAAGTTCAGGTAACTAGGTAGGCACTTGTTAACAGGAAGCACGAAACATTTTTAACAGTCTGCTACTTTCTTCTTATCTGAATCACAGTGGCACACAGCGTGGCTGATGTAGAAGATTGCTATCATATGTCATGGTTGCAAAAGGCACTCATTCACCTTAGAAGACTAATGCCACAGCTTTTCATACAGGAAACAAACTTAGTTTACACACAATTTGTCAATCCTGTGCATACAGCAGAATCACTTTTGTGCTTACTCGGAGCATGACAACAGTGCTACTCTTGTAAGGTCAAACCAAAGTACACTTTGGACACATGATATGCACATATAAAAGCTGGAATTGTATTTTAACCAGCAAGTTAGGTTAGCATTATATAAACTGGGCACTGCACAACTTTTCTTCATCAGGGACTTGTGACCTTTATGTGTTTTACCGCAACCTGAAACAAAGGAAGCCCTACTGCTCAACCATTCAATCCGAGATGTTTTCACTCGACCTTCCAGAACACACACACACCTCACATTATGACTGATACCCTTCAGAATAAGAAAACATCTTCCTGAGAGACTTAACTTGCATAAAGGGAGTCACAAACATGACAGAGATGAAGAACGCTAGCACAGGAACTAAGTTATAAAGTGACTGGCAATACTAAGGATGAGCAGTCCTTCAGGCTGGAGACAGGTACAACACTTTTTCAGAAGTCTGTGAATTATAACTAGACCCATTAAGAAATGATTAGGAACATTAAAGCTGTCAGATGCTACGCACGCACACATTTTACATATCCATTTTCATGTAAACAGCTGGTTTGTATACATAGCTAGGCACACATCTCCGCTGGCATTTTGAGAATCAGGGACAATGTTCAATATTGTTATTTAATTGAAAGCTGTCACAGCTGAAATACTGTGCTGTGATGCTTACTCACTCTCCTTCAAAGTGGCACAGACTTCATGATATTTTTTACAAGTTCTTGTGACGCAAACAACTATGATTCATTAAGAATTCTTTCATATCAAATGCTATGCTACTTATACCTCCCCCCAGCCACGCATAATTTACAAAGTTATTTTTAAGACCACCTTGGATCCAAACACTTCTTTCAAAAACACAAGTACTACTGTACAAAAATGAAACAATGTAATGGTTCTTGTCAAATCCAGCGTTTCCCATCCCTTGACTTCCTTATATTTTTATTTCTTCTTTCTACCCTGTACAGTATCCAACTTCAACCCAAACATTGTATTAATTCACGTCCAAGCTGTGTATGATTGATTACACAATCATGCACCTTATGCCAACGCACTTTACAAATTAAAAGCGTGCTTGAATATTTGGAATGCACTCTTCCAAATCTCTTTGTTGCCTAATTCATTATACTTCAACATCTGGAAGCCGGAGGTATTCTTATGGTTTTAGCATACAGGGGGGAAAAGCCACCACCACCACCAAAACAACCACATAAAAGTAGCTCTTTAATTCCTGCCTCCAAAAAAAGTCAGAAGCATCCTCTGCATTCACCTAAGGTGAAAAGCAGCTGGAGTAGCTCAGCCAGCATGTCAGCAGAACACGTTCACTGAATTTTTGCCTTCTTGTTCATAAGATGTCTTTGGAATTTCAGACTACAACTAAACTTCAGCTACAAAAGGAAAGTGTTCGCAATGCAGACAGCGGGCATGTGCCAGGCACACATCACAGCGCCACCTGAGCGACAGTCACTTCAGTCTGTCCCTGGTCAGCTCCTGGGAACACTACTTGGCAAACCAGGAATCAAAGCAGCAAAGCCGCTATCAAGCACCTACATCCTAATCATCTCTCTGCAGCTGTCAGAATCCTGCACGATCCACCACCATTTTTCATCTACTCCGTTAAAATCTTCCCCTGTATCTATAACCTATGGGAATAAGTAAGTCTCTAAGGGACTAAGTTTGATATCCAAATGCTTCAAAGTTTGCAACTGTTCTCATACTGCTTCACGTACTGATATGTTATTTTGAATACATGCATCTTAAAATCATGCTCATATGAGCGTTTTCTAAGCTTATTTCCAACTGAGTGACAAACACATTTTCAGTTGTCAAATCTATTTCACCCCAAAACGTACCCATGAATTATTACTGTAGCACTAATTGAAAGTCAAAATTAAACATTCTAAATCCTTATCATGATAACCATTTTGCCATAGGAAGTTTCTTCCTATTTGTCCGATTACTGCACGCAATTCACGAGTGACAAACAATACTCTGCAGCTTGTTAAAGTGCTATGTAACGTAATTACATACATAAGATTGTCCCGATGCACTGTATACGAAAAAGCAAGCTAGAATCATGCTTCCAAGCCAAGCTATTACATTACCTGACTTCTGAATGCTTACCTGTGCAACCATTAAGCTATCTTTGCTAAAAGTAATAATCAGATGTCTGGGTGGAGTCTAAGAGAAGGCCAAGCTATTACATGAAAAGTAAAAATAAAGATGGGTGATTTTCTACGTACTTACATCCAGTGACTAAACACATCGCTATTCCCTTCTTCTTCGCCTTAATGCCACCTTTTCCCTACAAACTTCCCTGGACAAATGGCACTGTGTGCTACAGCTGTGTTCAGCCATGTGTATGAAGATGGACTGAGTTCACCTCTGCTGTCTGTCACAAGGAACTGGATTCTTGGCGCCCTGCCCTTAGTGTGAGCAATAATTGTGATTTTCTGCATTTGTCAGATGTTGATTTCCATGAAACTAAAGACTTCAATCTCCTTAAGACTGGCAAACTTGTCTGAAATTGGCCAGAGAGCTAAAATTACTAGGTGGAGAAGGAATAGACAGAGCATGTCCATAAGCCTGCCTTCCTTAGGAGACCAAGACGAAAACACACCTGACAGGAAAAGTTAGTTTCCAGGGACCGAATTCAAAATAAAAAAGGTGGACTTTTACACTGTACTCCAAAGCTGACTAACTTCCAGGTGGGAGTGTCACACAACAAAAGCACATAGAGGTGATGCACAGCACATTCTCCATCCCAGACTACGCTGAAAATGCGTTACGGTTGAGAAGCAATGCCCACGTTTTGCTCTCTCCCAGGCTAGCTTTCTGGACAGGGATTCAGCTCCTCAAGATTTCAAAATGAGAAGAACACCCCGATCTCCGAACCTCGGAGGCCGTCATCTTCACACTTTCCCCGGTTACACGCCCCAGCGCTTCGAGACCTTGCCCACGCGGGGCAGGGAGGCGGCCAACCCTCACAACCGACGCAACAAAACTTCGCCGGAGCAAAACCCGGCCGCCGCCACCGTGCCTTGCAGGAGCACCCGAGGGGCAGCCAGCAGCCAGCAGCCGCGCCACAAAGCGCCGCCCGCGCTCTCCAGCCGCGTCCCCGCGGGGGGCTGCACCGCCCCGGCCTGTTCCGGCCCGGCAGCCCCTACCCCACGCCGTGCCCGAGGCNCCCCGCTCCCCGCTCACCAGGCTCCGCTCTGAGCGCAGGCGGCGGGGCCCACCCCCGCGGCAGCGCCCGGCACTCACAGGGGGGCTGGGCGGGCTCAGCAGCGGCAGCCCCACCGCCGGGACCATCCTCCGAGCGGGCAGCCCGTGTCAGCGCGCTGCCGCTGCCTCCGCTCCGGTCCCTCCCCCCTCCGCGCAGCCTAGCCTGCTGCTCACACGCGCGGCCCAGAGCAGCCAATCCGAGCGCAGGGGTTGAGTCCTCGAGGCCAATCAAGAAGGCCCGGGCGGGGAGGGCGTTGCTCGCCGCAACTGGGCGGGGCGGAGCCGGCACGGGCCAATCGCCACCACAAACATTGGCGGGGTGGCCCAATCGAAGGCCAGAGAGGTTGAGACTGGCGTGCGCCCGTCAACAAGCTCAGTTGGCCGAAACAGGAACTGCCGGAGACGGGCACCTCAGCCGACCAATGAGAAGAGCGGCAAGGAGGGGCGGGAGGAAACTCTTAAAGGGGAAGGGGCCGCATTGACGCTCTGTGTCGCGCCGCCGTTACCTCAGCGCCGGTTTAAACCGCCTCTTCCCCGGCCGCTCAGAAACCGCCCGCTCCGCCTCCCCGCCGGCTGCCAGCGCTCCCTCACCGCCCGCCGGTCCCCGCCTCGGGGGGAGGGGGAAGATCCCCCTCGCTCGTTCCTACCCCGGGGCCGCCGCCCGCCGCGGTTTGAAGCGCCGCCGTCTGCCGCGGCCTCCCGCCCGCCGCCGGCGGAGAGGCGTGAAGGGGGACGGTTGGAGCCCTGGATCAGCTCTGGGCAGCTTAATAAAGACGGGACCCTGCAGAGCCGGCAGGTAAAGAAAGATAACCGTGTATATAGCTTTTTTTTTTTTTTTTCCCCCTCTTTTTTTCCCCAGATGTAAAATATTTTTCTGTCAGAATAGCGGCACGACTGAGATGGCATTTCAAAAAGAAAACTCTACGAAGTGGAGTTGGATTCAGCCGCTTAGGTGCCGAGAAACATCCAAACGAAGCCAATCTCTGTTTTAGCTGGACGGACTTCATTGATAACAACGTTTATACATTGAAATAGTGCCCTGCTGCCTGCAATCGGAGCTCTGGAAAGGAATCGAGATGATTAAAAAAAAAAAAAANCGGGAAAAAGAACAGGTAATAAAAAAAAAAAAAAAAAAAAAAAGGCAGCTGGCTAAAGATTTTCCAAATAATCAATAGCAGCGAGCTGTTTATTGGGAGCTCAACGAACTTCTGTGGCTGTTATTTCTTTGCTATTATTGATTCTTTAACAGAATCGGTTGTTTCAATACAAGCTTTATGACACGCTGGGCTTATATTTACTTCCAGGGAGTAAGACCCTTCATCCTGTCTTTCTCATGAATTAAATCAGAGCTTAAGCATTTTGTTTCTTCTAAATTAGGGATTCCAAATCATTAACAGTTCTCTACCACCCAAGTCTGTATTTCCTGCTAACACCTCTCTAATTCAATTACTGGTAATAAATAAGGTCAATTACTGTTTCCAGCCTCAATAGTTTCTCTCCAAAGGTGTTCTGCAAGTTACTTTCTGGAACAATTTTCAAATGTATTTTACAAGTACTTCGTGACTCTGCTCATGCATAGGCGATATTGGAGTTGCAAAGCCTCTTCTCTCTGAGACAACCTAAAAAAGGTAGAGCTGTGTTTAGGCTTTATGGAAAATGTAGATGCCTTTTTCCCCAGAAAGCATTTTGAGTCCATATTCCCTCCTAAATTATTATATAGTACAGAGCAGGGACAAGTTTTTGAAGCAGTGTCCAAGAACTTTTCTGTAGCTGAAGTGAGTCATAATAGCAATTAGATGTAAAAAAACAACAACAAAAAAAAAACACCAACCAAAAAAAAAAAAGTCCCAAAGCTTTTCATTTTGAATTGCTGCTGCTTGCAGAATAATCTTGCCGCTGACATTAAGTGGAAGACCCATTTGCCAGCTGTGAAGAAATTTAAGGCCATAGCTGTATTTGCAGAGAAATTCTAAAGTTACTGTAAATAGCAACTTCACAATGTGAAGTATAATGTAAATGTACTTTTCCAGTTTTTGTAGTGTTTTCATTCTGATGTGGCACAACCACACTGGAGGACAAATGGAACCTGAGATACCTGCGCTCTTGTCAATTTATTCCAATATAAACTGAGTTACTTTACCCCCCCCACCCTCTTTTAAAGGGTAGCATGCTGTTTTTCAGTGAAGATTTTCACTAAAAAGGCACTCCCTGTCCAAAGCAGCAAAATCAAGCTTACCTTTTGCCACCCTATTGTGCCCTGGAATGTCTGAGCTCATAAATCTTCAAATTACCAGTACAGTGAAATACAGTACCAGTACCTGAAATAGAGTAGCAAAATCCAGCAGCAGGTAAAACTCCACTGGTGATATCATATATAACAGGAAATCTTGAACATCAGTAGCCTGTTTCTGGTAGGGAATATTGTCTAGCCATTATATGGCAAGAGAGCTAAAAAAAAAAAAAATCCACAACAAAAAACCACACAAACCAAACAAGTTTTGCATAAATATTTAGAAAAACTTTACATTGACTAGATGAGAGGATTTGCTGTTAGGGTGACAGGTTAAAAAGAAGAGTTTCTGCAACTTTATTTTGAATAGTCTTAACCAAGAACAACTTGAATGCATTTTTTTTTTTTTAATGTAGGCATGATACTTGGCTGTAGTGCAGGTCTGGATTCAATAATTTAGTGAACAGTAATGGCCTAAGTCTGTATGATGTGGTATAGCAGCTGATAGAAATGCGATCAGCTGACAGGTCAGCACATCTTGCTCCAAGTGCAAGACTTGCTTGGACTACGGTCCATGCACGTGCAAGTGAGTGAAAGAGAAAGCTGGCCACGCACTTAACAGCCTAGAGAGCTTGAGACCGTGTTGCCACAAAGCCTTTAGGCAAAACAGTAGTAAAACTGGATGCTTCTACAGTACACTGAAGCACTGGGGAGGTGGAAGGAAGGCAGGATAAAAAGCGAGGGATGGGGTAACTTGTCCGTCATCTGGTTTAACTGATGCCTCTTTAGGGGCAAGAGAAAAGGACATAAGGCAACAGTGAGCAACAATCTCATGTCCCATACAAAGCATCTGGACTAGACGGATTGAAGAGATTTGGAGAACCCCTATGGGAAGAAAAGTAATATTGCCTGAAACAGATTACCACACTCAGCTGCCAGATTGGTTTGGTAGATATCCAAGAGGCCTTTAAATAAAAGATCCCTGTCCAAAAGCTCTGAAGTAATCTAAGCCACTACAGGATCAGAGGATAGCATCCTCACAGGGATAGAGAGATGATTAAAAGACAGAAATCACAGGGTATGGAATAGCCGATCAGTTTTCACACTACTGGCAGGCTAACAGTGGAGCTGAAGCTTTGTGCTGGGGTCTATACTCCTCTACTTCCTTTTCTAAAATACTGTTGGGTGAGGTGAAAATTTGCTGGAGGTTAGTCAAGGTTATAAAGAATGAGGAATGACAGGTGAATCTTCTAATGTTGAGTGACTGGGCACTGTAGCAGCAGATTTTATCCAGCACAGGTAAATAGGGTGATGTACCCACTGGGGGGAAAAAAAAAAACAAACCCAAAAAACCCCCCCCAACAATCCCAGTTTTTCACGTGAAGTGAATGACTTCACTTACTACTCACTTATTGGATCCTAGCATTGTAACCGCTTCTTTA
Organism: Scopus umbretta; assembly: GCA_013400535.1. Classification (NCBI taxonomy): domain Eukaryota; kingdom Metazoa; phylum Chordata; class Aves; order Pelecaniformes; family Scopidae; genus Scopus; species Scopus umbretta. The sequence goes on from VZTL01063771.1 coordinate 94,123, forward strand.
AATAACCAGTAACAAAAAAAGCAAACTGTTATAACTAAAAGTTACCATAACTTTACATAACTACCACAACACTGTAAGTTATTACGAGGATCCTGTAAACACCCAAATTTTGAATACAGTGAGGGGGAATGGAACTGCCTGTAGGACCAGCAAAGCTTTGGGAAAGGACAACACAATCAGGGGGATCGGCCACTTTCCTTCTAAGGGAGTAAGTGAATTGTCTAAAACTGTACAGGCTGTTAGAGGCGTGACTGGGATGAGGGTGGAGTAGGAAAGAAACATGACAGAGATCAATAAAAGCTGAGTGGTCTGGAGAACAGCTGCAGCAGAAGTTTTCCAGCTTCTGCAGCTGCTGGTGAGGCCAGCAGCATGAAGGTTGCCCTCCTGGCAGCAGTTCATCTCCAGCTGTGCCTTCCAGGCCCTCCAGCAGAGGTCAGGGAAGGCAGCTGGTAGCAGGAGCTCAAGACCACAGTCAAGTTTCAGAGGTTGAGCTTTGCTTTTGCATGCTATCCTAATGAATGCAGTGACTCCATCTATCAATAAAGCCACTTCCAGAGGAAATGAAACGAGCAGATAGAATATCTATAGGAACAGAATATAGAATATGCTACAGAATATTTGGGGTAGCATTTCTTTTTCCCCACAAAATGTACCACAGTGCAACTTTATCACTTCATAAATAGCACTTCAAAGCAGGAGAGGAGCAGAAAGAAACTACAGACAAAAAATGGCTTTAACAGAAAAGCCTGGAACAGTTAAGAAGAGAGATGAGTTTTACTTAAATACCTTTCTGAGCAAAGTCAGTATGGACGAGTACTTGCTGCATCTTAAGACCAGTTACTTTTACAGGTACAGACCACAGTTTTTCCAAGACTGTTGGCAAGATTTGCCATAGCTAGCAATTAATTTGAATACTTTAAAATATTTAATTTATAAAGCCCAAAACGGAGATCTTGATGCCTGGTCTGTTTGTTTCAAGACTGCTCACTAGTCAATGCAAAATACTCCACAACCGCTCCTCTTCCTCTCCTCCCCCCCCTAAGGCAGATGATTCCTGAGAAAAGGCTTGTAACTTCAGGGAAAAACGAACAGACCCCACTCTTCTCAGTTGTCAGACACCCATGGCATTCGTCACAGCACCCCAACTCAATTCATGTTAGAAATCTTCTGAGTTACACAGTTTATGAAGCATCCAAGGAATATTCTGTATCTGATTTCAGAGGGAAACAGCTGGACTGCAAAAAAAATGCACACAAGTCTTAAATGACGTAACTCAAATAGTGCACGTTTATTCTGAACGGTATTTCTAAAGAGTTTGAGAAAAACAAAAACATGCTCCTGATGTACAACAAGGGCAATGATATAGATTAAAAATGGACCATCATATCGTAAAGAATTTGCTCCCCCTGCAACTTAACTTGTAGCATTGAAAATGCATCTGTAAACTGCGTACAGCATACGTTTGACTGAATCTTAACTCAAGAGACCAGGGGTGGTCTTAGCCAAATTAATCAAGGAAGCAGTCGCAGATTCGAAAGAAACATCCAAGTCAGCAAACACTTTACAAAACACAGACTTTGTGCATAGCAGCTGACCCTGGATTACAACGTGGGGGAGAAGAAAACAATCTGGGGGATCCAATTTTGACTAGACACAGGGCACCATCAAGAATTAATGAAATAGCACATAAGTTTGTTTCAGTGTTAACAGTATGTCGTATTTAGTTGGCAGGTTTAACCATTAGCTGCATCATGTAAACTCAGCCAGTTTCTGTGTACACAAAATAAAATTTCTCCCTTCCCCCTCCCAAAAACGAGGGATACCTCTCCTGGATGATTCTTCTTCCCCTGTACCATGGTTTCCTCTAGTAGGAGTCTTTTTGTAGATAATATCTTCATACTTCAACCAATGTATGACCAAACCAGTTGCACAGATTCAGGAAAAACTCATATATACACCATTTACACTCTAAAGTTAGTATGTATGTTAGTCGCATACATTTTTGTTGCTAGATCTTCATCCAGAACAGGAAGTGCTGTTGGGTTTTTTCCCCCCACTGAAACTCCCAACTTTAAAAAACTGAGTTGTTCATAAGCTGCTGTTTTCAAGCTAAAAGGAGGTCCTGCTGCAGCAACAAACAAAGTAACTGAAGTTCTCTGCAGTGAGCCCATACTTCACACAATTTCAGTGTCCTGGATAACAGCACTAAGACACAGCATTCTCCTCCCACACTCCACACCACTGATACACTAATAAAATACAACTGTTTGTCATTCCGAACTACTGACCTTCACTTATCCATGTACAGGGAACACAGCTTTCAATGAGATTTAGATTAAACCTTGCCTTCAAGATCAACAACCGTTTTCCAGGATAAATAGCCTGGGAAAAGGGAGTCTTGTATTTGTGGCTACTCTCTCTTCCACCTCCTACAAAACGTTTTCTCAGAAATTACAATGAGGCAGGTTTGCCGTGGAATAGGAGCTTTAAGAATTGTTTTCAGGGATACATTCATAGAATGATGGCAGCCCAAAGCAAAGAGAGACAGAAACAAAGGTTAATCCAAGTAAGTTCAGACATCAGACTCGTACTTTTAAACCTGAAGGAAAACTGTCTGTGAAACACACCGATTTGTGGAAGCCTACGATAACAGCAAATCCTAAGAGTTCATATCCCCACACCCATCTACCCAACCCAAACACTTACCATTTAGTTCTAGAAGAATGAAGAGCACTTTGCTTGGCACCAGAGGCAGCTATGGTCTGAGTTACAGCTGTGCTGCACAAACATCCTCAAATACAATACTATCTCTCTCCCTCCACATACTTCTCTTGGTTTGGTCTACAGATGGCCAGGGAAACTATGTTGGCATATGACAAGCTAATTGTGCTTCAATACATCCCCCTCTAGAAAGATGCTGGAACTGCCAACGTAACCAGTGCGAGCAGGTCCTAGCAGTACTAAAAATAAACTTTTGTCAAAACTAGGCTGCCTCTGGCCAAGGAAACCGTTTGCATCTTTCTAGCCAGAGTCTGCCACCGAGTGTTGCAAACACAGGTGCTCAGGCCATGCAGAGGGGGCTTTTGTTGTTAGCGATCTGCCCATACCCAGGACTCAATTAGTGCAAACCCAGCAAATAGAGTAGCCGTTTTCCAGCATAGGTCTGTCAAGATGCACTCCAACAAACACTACACAACTCTGGGAAAGGAGGAGTAATTCTGGAGCAGCTTGTATAGTCACCCCTCGGGTATCAAAGACCACATAATGTGCAATGAGGACTGCCGTCCCTTGCCTCACCACAACTCCCATCTTGAAATCCTTGGTTCCCAAGTCACCCTTGAATGACTGGACAGCACCCACTAACCAGATGTGTGCTGCAACGCGCCCTTTAAGTCGGAGGATTTCAAAGCGGATGAATTCAAGATGCGGATTTAAAGTTTAAAAAACAAACAGGAAAGGAATGCAGTTCAATATCTACTTGGGGAATGGGGCAGGTTGGTGTTGTCTCAGCTCAGTGCACTTTCCCAGGTGCTTGGAGAAGAGTCCAAGCTCAAGTTGGTATTTATATTGGCATACATAAAATCGCTGGCAACAGTGCATAGAAAGGAGCACTGATATTCACGCAAACAAAGCATGAAAGGATGCAAAGCAGAGCTTAGAGTTTCCTGTAGCTTTGAGGTTACAGTACTAGGAAGAAGCCAGTCAGCCTATTTTCCAAAACCATAAAATGCTCTAATATGCGCCGCTTTCTCCGGTGCTCCATGAACACCCTCTCACGAGGGGAGAACTGCATTATTACCACTGAACGGGGAAAGGGGAAAAGAATCTTCAAAGGAGCAAACTGTGCAGTTCTTGACCACCTCCTCCCAAAGGAGCACATAAACACAGCAAGCCAAGCCAATCCCAAGCAAATCCAGGAGACCCCTGCAGAGCTATGTGATTAGGGTCAGATGCATGTTTGCCTTCTCAGCCTTGCTGCCTGGTTTCCTCAACCCTTGCCTCGTCTCAGATTTGTCACCACAGATTTAGAAGCTGTAGCAAATTTATGTGGAGACGGGGGCTTGCCTTATGTGATCAAAGCTGGTAAGGTGGTCACAGTCACTTTTCCCATCCCAACAACACAGATAACACTGTCAATGAGCCCTGCAGCATTTCACCCATTTTTAAAGCAAGGGTCTTGCTTCAGGATTCATATTTTTACAAGGTTATTCTTGCCAACACCAGATCTAGCTCTTACGCTGGCAGAAGTCTGCTGGGAGTTGGGTAAATGAAAAAAAGAAAAAAACAAAGACCACTCTAAACCCTCCTCTCAGTCAGTTAAGAAGTGTAGCACCAGCTTGGGTGAGGAATATTTAAAAAAAGCATTCAAAAAGATCAGCCCAGGCAGAGTGAAAAGGTATGG